>WNGS01159898.1:63553-114048 GCA_020271785.1 Procambarus virginalis
CGAGCTCCCGAGTTGTTGTGGTTACCGGAAGAGCCTAATCGTGCAGCTACAAACAATACAAGTCTTCACGGCCTTCATTACTTTACAAATCTAAGATAGTTAATATTACTTCACTGTTATACTTAATCAACAACAAGCTCAAGAGCCTGAATGCTCTGTGCGAACAAGATTCGTCTTACGTCTGGCAAGAAGATAGGAACGTGCATCGACAAGCGCACAAAATAATGTAAGGTAAATTATTTAGAGCTTAATTTGACCCCTGGTTTCCAATGGGGAACCCAGGGTCATAACACTCCTCCCCATTCAGAGAAAAAAAATGTGGCTACTAGAATAGTAGTAACATTTTTTTGTAAGAGTATACAGAGAATAAAAAGGAAAAATCTATGCCATAGAAGAAATTCAACCAAAACAAAAATTTCTCTGCAAAAAAACACAAAGGAATCTCTGAAAGAAACAGCACACAGATATAAATTTTCTGAAAGAAAAAACACACACACAAAGGAATTCTCTGAAAGAAAAAGCACATATAAAAAAAAAACGGGGAAGTAATAAATTTGACATGGAATATTTAATGTCACAGGAGAACTTAAAAAAAAATAACTAAGCATGACAGTTGATATATGGCTTCCTGTGGCTCAGATGAATGTTACTCAGGTAACCGGGACAGAGCGTCGGCTATCAAGTTGAGCCGGCCCGGTAGGTGGGTAATGGAAAGATTGAAGTCCAGTAGGTACAATTCCCACCTGAGGATGCGTATATTTTTCGCCTTCATCTGGTTTAAGAACACTAGTGAGTTATGGTCCATGTACACTTCCACTATATTACCTGTGAGGTATACTTCAAACTTTTTACATGTTAACACAAGCACCATCGCCTCTTTTTCTACCACTGAATAATTGCGTTGCGCCTTGTCAAATTTCACAGAGTAATAGTATACTGGGGTGGTCCACTTGATCATCCCCAGTTTGCAACAACACTGCACCAGCACCCGAGTCAGATGCGTCAACATGAATTTTAAACAATCGGTCGAACCTTGGACTAGCGAGCACTGGGGCGGAAGCTAAGATCAATTTCAAATTTTTAAACGCCACTGCACAGTCTGATGACCACTTAAATTTAATGGCCTTCCGCAACAAGTCTGTGAGAGGAGTGGCAACACTGGAAAAGTTCTGACAAAAGCGTTGATAGTAAGCACACATACAGATAAATCTTGAACGTTCTTTTTAGACAGGAGTACTGGATACTCCAGAATGGCACTGATTTTATCTTGCCGAGGTAACACTTTTCCTTGGCCCACTTCATAACCGAGGTACGTCACTGTGCCTTGGCCAAAATGACACTTTTTTCATTTAAGGTTAGATTTGTTTTTTTCAAAACTGTGAATAACTGGTGTAACCTTGCTATATGGTCAGTCCAATTACTATCAAAAAGCACAATGTCATCTATATACGCCCGACAATTTGGCACATTAGCGAGCAGAGAGTTCATTAGCCTCTGGAACGTGGCAGGGGCATTACGCAAGCCGAACGGTAACACTTGATACTCAAAGACACCATCGGGTGTTACGAATGCAGTTAGTTGTTTGGCACTTTCAGTGAGCAGGATCTGATAATAACCCCTTGAGAGGTCGAATTTCGAGACGTACGTGGCGTTTCCTATCTCGTCAATGCAGTCTTCGAGGAGGGGCAGCAGATAGGCATCCACAATGGTCACCTTGTTGAGCTGCCGATAGTCGGTGCATAATTGCCAGGAGCCGTCTGGTTTGGGGACCAAAAGGCAGGGCAAGCACCAAGAGCCCTGGCTCAGCCGGATGAGGCTGTGCTGGAGCAGGAAGTCGACCTCTTTCCGTACGATGGCCTTCTTTTCTGGACTGTTACAACACTTGAGACTTAGCACGGTTCATTTCCTGCAGTGATCAAATTATATTAAATCGGCCATGCCAACAGGTGTCCAGGGGTGAAAAGAAACACTGCATATATTGGGAAAACAATGTAACTACGCTAAGAGTGACAAACATAACAATTAAATGGTACAGATCATAGCCAGAAATATTCTTTAGCATGCAGTAATATAAATAAAAATCCTTATTTAGCAATGACCATAATTACCAGCACATTAAGTATTTACTTGAATAATAGCACAATCATCTAACCAGAGAATTAACCGAGTATTAGCTAAAATAACAATAACCATGGACTTAACTTAAAATACATAGTCTCCTCTCGACCAAATCTGCCACGCTTCTGACCAAATTCTGGCTTGTCAGGGCGGCGTCGTACCACACATATCAACTAAACATCCACATAACTATTGTGCAACTTCTACTAACAAAATGTAGTACTTAATCAAATCAACTAATTAATCTTAAGAGTATATAATATTGTTACATTACTCAATAGAATTTAATGGTAAACAATAATAATAATTAATCAAGGTTGAACTAATAACACTCACTTGACATCAAGTACCCACGCTGGCCACATCCAATTATGGTCATCCCCCCACACGGAAGAAACCAACATGAAAATATTTGCACAAAAAAGCCTCATACAATATAATGCAACTAAGGCACACTACAGCATGCTACAATATATAACCTACAATGGTTGATAATCATCCAACTAGATACTATACTAATTATAGAACAAGACAATAAAGTACATAAGCATCAGGAGTATGTTAGAATCCTTGTAAGATTCGTAACATCTCTCCCGTCCCCTAAGAAAAAAATGAAATTAACTGAAGGTTGATTTCATTTTTTTGACTGCATGAAATATAACATGAAAATACAACATGAAAATACTTCAACTAAAATCAAAGTACAAAGCAGTGAAATTTCACACAGTAAAAAAAATCAAAAGTTTACATACATCTTATGAATATAGAACACTACATATGTTTCACTGGAGTATGCAAATTTATCTCTCCAGGGTACTATCTCATTTATATCACTTAGTTTCAGATCATATTTCACACTCTTATCAACAACATTATTAGTATTAGCATGAATAGAACTGTTAAATAATGTAACTGTTTCCACACAGTCAATTTTACATCTTATCTCCCCATCTGTTTCTACTATTTCTCTGAGATCAGTCACATACTTCCATATGATCCATTTTCTATATGGTGAATTTTTTTAAGACAGACTCCATTTTCCATGACTTCTTTTTTCTGGAGCTGAACTGCTTAATTAAAGCTGACTATATGTAAAGTAGATTAGGGACTTCTCCTGGGTATGCCTTGACAAAGACATCTGCTTCTCATCACTCTTGATCCTCTGTGGAACACATACTCTCGCCTAATGGATACTAAAATTAGAGAAATTAGCGTTAAACCTCACAATTACATATAAAACTTCTTCACCCATAGAACCTTCAGAAACACAACACAACGACTTAGCAAACCTTTGACCTCCAAACCAATAAACACAACCCAAGATAAGTGCAAAGCCTACCTGATCGAACTGACTCAATTGATCCTTAAGAAACACGTAAGTTAATTTCCTCATAACTCGGTCATGACGATCAGTGTAAGAACACAGGCTTATGCTTAGGCACCATATCTCGATCACAACTCCAAAAAGAAGTTCACTCCCTCTGATGGTGGATTTGAACACAACACACACCTTCATCAACCTTCTAGTCTTCCAAAAACAACAAAAATATGCTGAAACATTGACAACCCTTACCATGGATTTCACTTCCCAAGTGATTTCCTTCTGGTGACAAACAATCAAACAAGAGGTTTAAGGGTTTCATCGTCTTGAAGATCCACAGCAGATTACCTGGGAACCACCCGAGTACAATCTGTAACCCTTCACAATTATTACAACTGGTATGATAACCTTGTCCCCCAACTTGAAACACACACCTGGAGCCTCAACCATCTGCTCCCAAGTATGATTAAATCCTTCAACACCAATTTGACTCTAAAAGTCAACACCACACTTGAGTGAAACATACATGTTGTTCACTACTCGTATACCAAATAAGTTGGATCTGAAATTCGACACACTGCTCTAGTATTACTTATCACTTCCTCAGAACAACTGGACGTATAACCTACTTGAGTAAACTCTCTCTGCTCAACCACAAGGCTGGAAAAAAATGTCCCACAGTCCATTACTTCACAAGAGAATGGCTCCTGCAGAATAAAAGTAGACTTCAACAACATCCAACACACACCCTGACTCATTTTACACAATGACAAATAATTACTCCACATGGAATAAGAATCACATCCCACAAAACTCTGCAACTTAGATTCAAAGGAAACTTTACCACCCTTAATTATACATGATTTACCAAAATTTCCTCCCATGACATCTGGAGCTGCTTGGAGTACTGTCTGTTCACAATCCATAACACTACCAAGCTGGGTCACATCCTCACAGACAACTGAAGAGGGAGGCTCAATAGGTCTCTATCTACTCGACAGAAGCTGATCCTCTGGCTGATTTCCCACACTCTCCAGACTTGGATCTGCAATACAGACTGTCTCCTTGCTTCTCTCTGAAATCTTGGGGTCAGTTCTACTGAACTTACATAAATTAAATGAATCTGAAGCGAGCGGGCAAGTAACAGGTAGTTTGACCTCCTCCCCTTTACTATCACCTTGACTAGGGTGAGGCGGGGCCTCTACAACAAACTTACTCTCGACAACTGATCCTACTTCGTCAACTGATTCTAAACTTGGAGTGAGCGGGAATATTTCTGCCAACCCGACATCTTGTCCTAAACCATTCACTTGGCTAGAATACAATAGAGTCGTGGCTTTTAAGGTTCTCACAACTCCAGGCACAACTTTCGTAGTGAGCGGGCAAGACAATGGTACATGGACATCCTTTCCCAATTTATTGGAATAAATCAGAGTCATAGTACTAGGCTTACTCTCAACAACTAGATTGGCCACACATGAATCTGGAACAACCACATCCCACTTCTCCACTGAAGGGGTACTGGTTACTGGAACAAATACTTGAGTAACATCAGAACTGACAACTGGATTAATACTAGTACTGACATCAGCACAGGTAGAGTGGACAAAACCATCTACTACAATAGATTGTTCATTCATAGAACTAACTTCAGCACAGGCAGAATAAACGTGGTCTGCAACTGGCTGTTTACTCAAACTGGGATCAATCTCACCCACAATATGATTTATGACCACATCATTACCCAATATAACATTCACACCTGGGATGGGCAACTGTGTACTAACACCCACAGTGTTAGTACACTGGTACTAACACAACCACACTAACTAACCATTGTGTACTAACCACAATCACTACACAACTAACGATTGTGTACTAACCACAATTGTGGTTAGAACACAATCACTTGGTGTAATGGTGGATCTCAAATTAACATCTATCAGAGGTACAGTTTTACATCCTGCAACACTCTGAAGAACTACTGACTTCCTAGTATCTCTCTTTTCAATATTAGAGAGTATGCTGGCAGAAATTAAGGTTTGGGAAGCACAAGTATCACGAAGAAAAACCACTGGCTTCCATTTCCCATTAACACACAAAATTTCACCTGAAGACATATATGGAGAATACTGTTTCACCCAATTGGGGTTTACAGTTACATGTTCATTAGTTAACTTTTTTTGCACACCTCTACAATAAATGAGACCAGTTGGTCTTAACTCTGGGTGCAAAGCATAACAGGAATTTACCACATGACCTCTTCTCCTGCAATGCGTGCAATATCTGCCAGTGGTCGAAACAGCCGAACCAACTGCAGGCTTAATCACTACATTCTTGAGGTTGACAACCCTGTCTGTTGTGTCTCAGATTTAGGCTTTACAGGAGAAGGGTTAAGGGGAGAAGGTGATGTAGCAGGTCGAGTCCGGAAAACATGATTTTTTGGAGCATAATGATTAGTTTAGCATTAAAATGATTAATTGGTGCTCTAAAAGGCACTATAGTAACTAAGTCATGCTCATCAGCTAGCTTGGCTAGTTTTATAAGATCAGTGGTTTGTTTATTTTCAGCCATAAAAAAAAACTAATTTCTCTGGTAGACGTCCCAATACTTCCTCAGTTACTATGAGGTCTCTCAAAGTCTCAAACTCTGTAATATTTAGTGCTTTAATCCATCTGTCAAAGTGATTTAATTTTACCCTTACAAAGTCAGAAATAGTCTGGTCATGTGCTCTTTTTAAGCTTCTGAATTTTATTCTATGTGCCTCTGGGATCTGCTGGTAGGCATTTAAAATACTTTGTTGAACAAATTTAAAATCGAAAGAATTCTCAGCAGGCAAAGATGCAAATACCTCTTGAGCTTTACCCTTAAATTGTCCTTGTAAAATGCTAACCCATTGATCTACAGGCCAGTTCATGCTGACGGGTAATTTCTTAAAATGCAAGAAAAATATTTCTGGATCTTCTTCATTAAACTTACGTAATTCTACATGTTTACTGTACTTGGAAGAACTATTTGTACTCTCTGGATTAATACTAGTGTTACCTAGCCCTGCTGCAATTCTCTGCTGTTCCAACCTGTTATTATTTTCAGCCATACTCTGCTGAATTTCTAATTGTTTAGTCTGCTGCTCTGCTAGTCGTAACTGAGCCTCCAACTCGAGGTGTTTTGTCTGGTTCTGCAACTCCAACCTCTGCTTGTCTGCTTCCAGCTCAAGGTGTTTTTGCTGGTTCTGCAACTCCAACCTCTGCTTGTCTGCTTCCAGCCTAGCCATTTCTAATTTAGTCTCCATTTCCAACTTTAAGATTGCCACCTTGTCACTTGACTCTTCTTCTAACTCTCCTAAACACTTCTCATCAAGTCTCTCCTCCTCCACCTAGTGTGTGACAATAACTCTTAACACTTGAGACTTCAACATTTTACTGGAAATTGCTAGATTCAATTTATCAGCCAGCAATAACAAACCAGACTTCCTCAAGTCTCTAATTTTACCAAAATTTGGCTGCTTTACTAGCACAGCAACCTGATCCTCCATGGTTGGCTCAATTATCACAACTTAACACTTGAAACAACACTGAAAATTATGCTTGGCCCCTGGCACAAGCTGAACCCTTACCTCAAATCGTGAAGCGTTGAGTAGTTTTCACAGCAACTCAGATTGACATAGAATTTTGCACATCGGCTTGATTAGGTGTCACTAGATAATCACAGAGTACTTAGGAAGGCAATTGCTATTAATACTTAGCACTGTCAATTGTACATACATTACAGGGAATTAAATATAACCTCCCGGACAGTGGCCCTCATTTGTTACAACCCTTGAGACTTAGTACGGTTCTTTTCCCGCAGTGATCAAAGTATATTCAATCGGCCATGCCAACAGGTGTCCAGGGGTGAAAAGAAACACTGCATATATTGGGAAAACAATGTAACTACGCTAAGAGTGACAAACATAACAATTAAATGGTACAGATCATAGCCAGAAATATTCTTTAGCATGCAGTAATATAAATAAAAATCGTTATTTAGCAATGATCATAATCACCAGCACATTAAGTATTTACTTGAATAATAGCACAATCATCTAACCAGAGAATTTACCGAGTATTAGCTAAAAGAACAATAACCATGGACTTAACTTAAAATACATAGTCTCCTCTCGACCAAATCTGCCACGCTTCTGACCGAATTCTGGCTTGTCAGGGCGGCGTCCTACCACACATATCAACTAAACATCCACATAAACTATTGTGCAACTTCTACTAACAAAATGTAGTACTTAATCAAATCAACTAATTAATCTTAAGAGTATATAATATTGTTACATTACTGAATAGAATTTAATGACAAACAATAATAATAATTAATCAAGGTTGAACTAATAACACTCGCTTGACATCAAGTTCCCATGCTGGCCACATTCAGTTATGGTCATCCCCTCACACGGAAGAAACCAACATGAAAATATTTGCACAAAAAAGCCTCATACAATATAATGCAACTCAGGCACACTACAGCATGCTACAATATATAACCTACAATGGTTGATAATCATCCAACTGGATACTATACTAATTATAGAACAAGACAATAAAGTATATAAGCATCAGGAGTATGTTAGAACCCTTGTAAGATTCGTAACACGGACTCATCCGATAGGGTTGAAGGCCAATGGGGGTGTAGTCCGTCAGCTTGACATCCTGGTAGATGGCCTCAGTCTGTGTCGGGACCTCCCCGAACAGACTGGAGAATTCGTCAGCAACGACTGCACCTCTTCACGTTTGGCTATCTGCAAATGGGACAGTCCCTCCTCCACAGCATTCACAGAACTAGAATTGTTGAGAATGAGATTAGTTGGGTCCCCAAAACAAACATCCCTTCCCTCACTGGAAATGGAAACATTGGTTAGTGCGATGGGCCTGGGGCCCTGGAACTTCTTCAGCCGGTTCAAGTGTACGAGCATCACCTGGTTATGCTTGTCAGAGTGCCTCACTTTGTACGTGAGGTCCCCAGCCATTTCTGTCACAATATAGGTGTCGGAAACCCGACACTATTTAATAATATTACATACAATATACAGATAATATTGCTGCTGTTGTATACACAAGTTACCCATAGAAAATGTAGCTTGTAGTGGAATTTTCCATCAATAGAAAACAGGTTATCATTGCCACATAGTACTATAAATTCACCAGCTATTCTGTTGGGAATTATTCTTAAATACATTAGTCTTTGGACTTTTACCATCATAAAAACATCTCATTTGAATTAACTTAATTATCAGTATCAAAATAAAGTAAATGTGACCCTTCTATCACTTATTGACTTGGACAAGGATAGCCAAGGCGTCAGTGGTGAGGGAGAGGTCAGCCATTGTTTGTTAGACCGAGTCTTTGGAGCGAGTTTAACTCCTATAATTTCTCTTGGACGAAGTGTTATGAAGATCAAAGTGTTCTACCATCATCAACACGCTGTCAACAACCACAAGGGAAGTGTCTTTCCGAAATCTTATCTAAGTCATTATTGGCCAGTAATGTTAGGTAGATATGATTAATTCTGGTTAGAACATGAACTATCGACTCGACCCAGGTAATTAAGCCTTGGTCCTTATCTTATATAATATACAGTGTTTTCTCTGATATAGCTGTCATATATTAGGATTCCGGCTTTACAGCTAGCACCCTTTGACAGGAACAAGACGAGGAAGCAAGGCTTGGTACATCAGTTACTATGGGTGATGGAAGCTAGCCTCACACGAGGATAATTTGGTGTCTACATCCTAGTTATATCTGGTGGACTAAGCCTGCTGAACAATAAGGAACCTCCAATTTATATACTAATATATGTAGTTTAATACTGTAGTTTGATTGGCTGCATATATATAAATTTAATATAAACCCCCCCTCTAATGTGTAAGGATCGATTGGTGAGATTATTGCAGAAATACAGTCCACTTAACATCATACAAATTGCTATCAAAATATATAAATTAACGCAAATATAAATTCTATATAAATTCACATAAATTAAATAAATATAAATCTCAAAGGTCGGTTCCCACAATAAGGGTCTTTGTACTTGTGGGACATAGGATCCCTAGTCGAGGCTTTAATACCAGGACAGGGTCACCAGGCTGAAATATCCACAACTTAGCCTTAGATAATATGCCAGAGAATGTAGCACGTTACATTAGAGGAAGGACGGAGGTAGATTCTAATATAGTAGATTTGGCCAAGATGGCAGAAAACTACCAGTTGGCAGGCAAAAGGCCCAATAAAAATAATTATATCCCACAGAGTAACAAAACTTATACCCACAGCCAGTCCAGACCAGCCCATTCTAACCCTATAACTAATGCACCTTCTGTTTCAGACATAACTAACCCTGTTAAATTGTCTAGCCCCACGGCACCTAAGAGTGAACCAAAGGGCAATTCTGATAGTAATGTCTCTTCTCCCCGACGTGTCTGTGGTCACTGTAAATGTGCAAACCATCCTACTAGCCGTTGTTGGCAACTGTACCCGGAAAAAAGACCCAATGCTCTTGATGTGACACAGGGGTTGAGGCCTTCTGAAGGCTTAGGGAGTAAGACCTCCAACCCACAGTGGTTGGACCTGCTTACCCCATTCTTATCGAAAGGGAGACTACTTTTGTCTGAGGGTTCTTCCTGGAAGGACGTGGTGATCTTCCGAGACATCGGTGTCATCCAGACTTTAATTTTAGAGAGTGCATTGCAAAGTGCCAACACTCTCGACACTGGAGAGGTAGAACTGGTCGAGGGTGTCACTAGTGATACTCGAGCAGTACCCCTCCATAAGGTTACACTGGAATCTGTTTTCCACAAGGGTGTTTGTACAGTCGGAGTCACTTCTTACCTACCTTTCCCTAATGTTGATGTAATATTGGGTAATGATTTAGCAGGGGATAAGGTAGGGGACTCCAGACTACCTATTATGTTGCCTACCCCTAAAGTTTCCCCTGGATCTTCCCGCCGCAGAGGATAATGTTGTGTACCCTGCGTACACGGTGACCAGGTCTATGAGACTTAAATGTAAGGGCAGCCCTGTGCTTGCCAAGGTGGTAAATCCCGAGGACACGAGGAACCTTCCGAGTGGTGAAAGCCAAGTGGACCTTGCGGACACATTCATGGCCCGACTCGATGACGTGGCCGAGAACACTGGGGAAAGCTTACCATCGCTTCCTACCGAGAGTAGTGAGGAGGTGGAGGAGAACACTGTTGAGCCTCGGCCAATGGCATCTGACCAAGGCCTGGACGCTGCATTGAGTGAGTTACAGAAAGCTGACCCTACTCTCGCAGAATGTCACGAAGTAGCCCTCTCTAAGGAGGAAATTGTAGACGCAGCTACTGGGTACTACTACAATGATCAGATTTTGATTAGAAAATGGAGACCACAGAGTGCTTCCTTGTCAAATGAGTGGGAGGTAGTCCACCTGGTTGTGTTGCCGACCTGCTATAGAGAGAGTTTTGACAGCTGCTCATGATGATCCTATGGGTAGCCATCAAGGGATTAATATTACTTANGGACTGCTAATGTAGTACCAATATACAAAAAGGGTGACAGACAAGAGGCACTGAACTACAGGCCAGTGTCCTTAACTTGTATACCATGCAAGGTGATGGAGAAGATTGTGAGAAAAAACCTAGTAACACATCTGGAGAGAAGAGACTTCGTGACAACCCATCAACATGGGTTCAGGGAGGGTAAATCTTGCCTTACAGGTTGATAGAATTCTACGATCAGGTGACAAGAATTAAGCAAGAAAGAGAAGGGTGGGCGGACTGCATTTTTTGGACTGTCGGAAAGCCTTTGACACAGTACCCCATAAAAGGTTGATGCATAAGCTGGAGAAACAGGCAGGAGTAACAGGTAGGGCGCTCCAGTGGATAAGGGAGTACCTAAGCAATAGGAAGCAGAGAGTTACAGTGAGGGGTGAGACCTCAGACTGGCGTGAAGTCACCAGTGGAGTCCCACAGGGCTCTGTACTTGGACCTATCCTGTTTCTGATATACGTAAATGATCTCCCAGAGGGTATAGACTCATTCCTCTCAATGTTTGCTGACGACGCCAAAATTATGAGAAGGATTAAGACAGAGGAGGACAGCTTGAGACTTCAAGAAGACCTGGACAAGCTGCAGGAATGGTCGAACAAATGGCTGTTAGAGTTTAACCCAAGCAAATGTAATGTAATGAAGATAGGGGTAGGAAGCAGGAGACCAGATACAAGGTATCATTTGGGAGATGAAATACTTCAAGAGTCAGAGAGAGAGAAAGACCTGGGTTGATATCACGCCAGACCTGTCCCCTGAAGCTCATATCAAGAGGATAACATCAGCAGCATATGCCAGGTTGGCTAACATAAGAACGGCCTTTAGAAACTTGTGTAAGGAATCTTTCAGAACATTATATACCACATATGTCAGACCAATCCTGGAGTATGCGGCTCCAGCATGGAGTCCCTATCTAGTCAAGCATAAGACTAAACTGGAAAAGGTTCAAAGGTTTGCCACCAGACTAGTACCCGAGCTGAGAGGTATGAGCTACGAGGAGCGACTGCAGGAATTAAACCTCACTTCGTTGGAAGACAGAAGAGTTAGGGGGGACATGATCACCACATTCAAGATTCTCAGGGAATCGACAGGGTTGATAAAGACAGGCTGTTTACACAAGGGGCACACGCACTAGGGGACACAGGTGGAACTGAGTGCCCAAATGAGCCACAGAGATATTAGAAAGAACTTTTTTAGTGTCAGAGTGGTTGACAAATGGAATGCATTAGGAAGCGATGTGGTGGAGGCTGACTCCATACACAGTTTCAAGTGTAGATATGATAGAGCCCATTAGGCTCAGGAAATGTACACCTGTTGATTGACGGTTGAGAGGCGGGACCAAAGAGCCAGAGCTCAACCCCCGCAAGCACAACTAGGTGAGTACAACTAGGTGAGTACACACCACACCAGCATGGAGCCATATCTAGTCAAGCAACCTCCTCGACTCAAGTCCTACATTCAGCGGTTCAACCCAAGACACTTCATAAATTTTAACTGTTTTCATTAAAACGGGAATTTCTCAAGTATAAATTAATATTATAATATATTAGCATATTGTGTATAAATAGGCATAGGGTAGGTTAGGTCAGGTGTTAGGTTTGCTAGCGATATTGGTATTGTAGTACGTGGGTGAACCATTTACAGCATTGTGGTTCGAACAAAATTCGTAAGTGAACACTTTTTCCGGATATGTTCGAACGTCAGCAGTTGTGAGTCGTGTGTAAACCGCTTTTCATTCATAAACAGTGGGTTTGGCGGGTGCATGGAATCACTTTTGGATCTTTGTTTGGAGGACGGGCTGAGTCAAGCATAAGACTAAACTGGAAAAGGTTCAAAGGTTTGCCACCAGACTAGTTCCCGAGCTGAGAGGTATAAGCTACGAGGAGAGACTACGGGACTTGAACCTCAATTCGTTGGAAGACAGAAGAGTTAGGGGGGACATGATCACCACATTCAAGATTCGCAAGGGAATCGAAAGGGTTGATAAAGACAGGCTATTTAACACAAGGGGCACACGCACTAGGGGACACAGGTGGAAACTGAGTGCCCAAATGAGCCACAGAGATATTAGAAAGAACTTTTTTAGTGTCAGAGTGGTTGACAAATGGAATGAATTAGGAAGTAATGTGGTGAAGGCTGACTCCATACACAGTTTCAAGTGTAGATATGATAGAGCCCAATAGGCTCAGGAACCTGTACACCTGTTGATTGACGGTTGAGAGGCGGGACCAAAGAGCCAGAGCTCAACCCCCGCAAGCACAACTAGGTGAGTACAACTAGGTGAGTACCCACAGAAACCCACAACCTACACCAATGCAGCACCCTGGACATACTCGACAGTGAACCAAGCATCAAAAGCCCTAGGAAAGGAGCGACGCAACCACCACATAGTATAAAACAGACGGCCCTTCAAAAAGCCCAAAATCCTCCTCACCTCATACCCCTCCATCCTACTAACCCCCAAACAAAAAATATAGTCCGCCAACAACACCCCGAGCGTGTTACGCACCCACCTGGAAAAAACGTAATAAATTGACTTGCACCCATGGACCACAAAAGGCCGCAATGATATCCCGCAACCACCCAACCAAACCCTGAACCCGCGCACAAAAATAAAAGACGTGCAACTGAGTCTTACACTCCCCACAATGAACACAACGATCAGAGGCGATCAAACCCAACATAAAGAGCTTCGCGTTCATAGCCAAGGACTCATGCAAATATCGAAAAACCAACTCACGCGTCCGTGGCGCAATACACGGCCCACTCAACGCCTCCTACACATTCCCCCAGTCGAAACAAGGGTACAAACCCTCGATCCTGGGAGGCACCCGAGAGGCAAGCCTATATCGACACTTCCCGACAACCAAAAGACTCAAACCCCGGAAACCGACAAAGCGCCCGAAGGATCAAAACCGCCCACGAGTACACTGAAGGCGTACACAGGACCACCTCCTGGCAACGGCCCAGATTAAGCAAAAACCTAAACCTCATAGAGCAGTACAACAACCCCAAGTAGTTCAAACCACCTCCCAACACCAAACTCCTCCGAACCGACCCCCAAAACAAAGCCAACGCCTTCACATAGACATCTGGAATACCAATTCCACCTTCTGACACCCTGAGATATAACGTAGACCGACGAACCGAATGATACTGGCCACACCATACATAACAATACACTAAACCCTCCAGAGCGCGAGCCCTCTGCCGATCCAACGGAAAACACTGTGCAACAAACCAGACCCACGACAAAACCTTACAAGACACGACAATCGCCTGTTGATAAATAGTCAGTGCCCGTTGCAGCAACATCCCCACAGCCACGCCCACCCCCCGCGAAACTGCCTCCCAATTAAACTCCAAAGACTGCACAAACGACATGAACCATGTAATCCCCAGAACCCGAATGGACTGAACCGCCGGAAACCACGATCCAGACCACATCAAACGAGAGGCCCAACCTCCCAACCCCAGAAGACAAGACATTCCATGATTGACCAAAGCCCCTATAGCCAACTCAAACTGAAGCACCAGATCCTGAACTGCAGGCACAGAACCCTCAGAAGCAACAAACAAGACTGCGTCGTCTGTGTAACCACAAATCTTGAGGGACAAGCCATTCGGCAAACACGGCGAAACAACCGAATGACAAGCACGCACCGCCCGAACAAAGGGCTCCTGAAACAGAATATAGAGAAGCGTCGACAGAGGACACCCCTGTCGAACCGAACGCCGAACACCGAAGGGAGCACTGAGAAACCCATTGACACACACCCTACTACTACAACCAGCGCACAACATCCGTATCCAGCCCACAAACCAGGGCGGGAAACCAAACCTCTCCAGGACCCACAAAACAAACCCAATTGGCACTCGATCAAAAGCCTTGGACTAATCCAAGCTGATCATGGCCGGGGAACACTAGACTCCTCCACATAGAGGAGCAAATCCCGGAAAAGGTAACTGTACTGCACCAAGGACCTACACGGAATGCCACAAAACTGACCCCAAGAAATCAACGACCCCACCACCGAGCGCAAACGTCCAGCCAACAACTTGGAAACAATCTTGTAGTCCATATTTAGCAACGAAATAGGCCCCTAATTCGCAATAAAACATAAGTCCCCCGACTTTGGAAGAGGCAGCACAAGACCATCATTTTGCAAATCGGACAGAGACAAACTCCAAAGACAAAATCGAACCACCTGCAAAAAATCTGCACCAAGCACATCCCAAAACTCGATATAGAACTCCATCGGGAACCCATCCGACCCCGGAACCTTATCACGATGAAAGGACCGCACAACCTCCTAAAGCTCCGAAGGGCTTACTTCCCACACAAGACCAACACAATCCATTTCCGACAACCCTGGTGCACAGTGTTGGAGGAAGGACCCCATCAACCCCTCATCCCCCGCAACCCGCCCCATACAAAGACTCCAATTCACCACACACATAATGTAAAACCGCCCCATGTCCGACAAAACCGTTCCGTCCGGCTGATGAAGATCTGCCAACAAAGCAGAGGCATGACCCACCCTTTCCCTTCGCAGTAAAAACTGCGAGAGCTTCTCACCACACAACCGTTCCTCCACCCCAGCCCGCACACGGACCCCCTCAGCCATCTCCCTCCTCAGCCCACAAATGAGATCCTAACACACAGATCTCCCGCAACCTATCTAAACCCTGATTCAGCAACCCATACAGGTGAAATAACCGTGCCTGCAAAACCCGCAACAGATCAAACCTTCCCGCTGCCTCCCACTTTGCCATCGCCCGAAAAAACGACCGACATTCCACCTTAGCCCACTCCAAAACCGAGGGAAACGCCTCCTTCCGAGCGGCCAAGACAGCCCACCGGGCCCGGAACTGGGCACACAACCGGGCAGTTCAGCAACCCACAATTCAGCTTTCACCAGCCACGGCCAACCCGCACCTGGCTGCGAATCCCCACCTGCAACACCACCATGCAATGGTCCGAGAACCCCATGGGAACCATCCGCAACGAAAAAACCGATCCACCCCCAGTAGGCACGTAAAAACGATCAAGGCGAGAGCAAGCCTCATGCGAGACAAAGGTGTACTCCAAAGGACCCCTTTGCAACACAGCCGCATCCTGAAATCCACAACTCTTCAAGGTAGCAGTCAAAGTCAGCAAGATATTTGCCGGACGTAGACTATTGCTATCCCACGCCGAAGTAATACAATTAAAATCATCTCCCTTGTATTGTGCCACAAAAAAATGCAGCACGTCACGGGAAAAGAAAACCTCCCGGTCCCGCCTCTGCGCCGTCCCAGAAGACGCGTACACATTCGAGAGAGAGAGAGAGAGACCTCAGACCCCAAAAAGGAGATCCGAACCAACAGCACCTGACCACCCTCGTCCATCTCCGTGTGAAGCATGGAAATCGGGGTCCGCTTAGAAAGCAGGATCAACGTACATCCACGCAAACCATGCAAAGGATTTAACACCACCGTAAACCCCTCAGCCAACACATGTAACAACCCCACCTCCTGCACAAAAGCTACATCTACTGTCCACTAACACAGCAATGACACCAGGCCCAATTGCACAGCGACAGAATGCAAACCATTCACATTCTGTGAAGCACACGTTAATTTAGGATCCATTGTGAAAATAGATAAACCCTATCTAACCACAAAACCGTCAGACCGGTCCGGCCGACACCCCGTGCAGGGAAGCAGTAGCAGCCGCCACTGGGACCTCAAGCAATGGAGACGCACTCCCCACAGGGGGGGGGGAGGTTACCTTGAGGTTACCTTGAGGTTACCTTGAGGTGCTTCTGGGGCTTAGCGTCCCCGCGGCCCGGTCATCGACCAGGCCTCCTGGTTTCTGGACTGATCAACCAGGCTGTTGGACGCGGCTGCTCGCAGCCTGAGGCCAGAGTCCTTTCGTAACTTCACCACAAGGCTGCGATCATCACTGCCACAGTTCCCTGATCCACCACAGCCCCCTCCGGGCTCCGTACTCCAGGCGACCCACATACGAGACCACCAGGAGGTTCCACAACACACCCTCCACTGCCCGGCACCGACGGGGCCACTACTGACACCGCCACACCCTCACCATCACATACCCCTGCATCAGGCTCTAACCTCCGCACCAAAGGCCCTCGGTCCCCGGAGCGACCACTCCTGGCCATCTTCCAGCGCTTCGTCTGAGAGCCAGGATGACCCGGGACAGCAGTGGTTGAAGGACGACGAGAGGGGCGGCCCCCTTCCAAGAACTCATCCGCCTCCAAGGGCTCCACATCAAGGGCAGAAGCACACACCAATCCAAGCACACCAGAATCTGGCATGACATCATCCACCGGTGACAAAACAGGGCCATGCTCCACTGAAGCATCAACATCTATGGCGACGGCAAACGGAGGAGGATGCACCTCCATATGCGTGACCACTGCACTACCGCCCACATCAGGAAGGTCCACAGACACCAGACCCGGCACATCAGCACCAGTGGGGTGCACCGCACCCACAACGCCAACATCACCACGAGTTTCAGGGGGGGGGGGGTTCAACCTGGCAGGATCATCCCCCAGGTTCACAAGGCCATGTAGAGGCGGGAAATCCTCTTCCCGGAAGACACTGACTAACCGGACGGTGCCATTACGGCAACCCGCAACCAAATGTCCAGCCATACCGCACCGAAAACATGTGCGCTCCTGTCCTGCATAAAAGCACTGGACCTTGAACCACAGCAGCACCATCGACGACGGGATCGCCTTCCTCAGCTTCAAGGTAATCATGTGGGTATCAACCAGGACGCCACAGAGACGGCCAGACTTCAGCACATTCGCCCGACAGGCGAGAACACTTCCATATCCCCCAAAGAACCGGTGGAGCAGGCTCTCCGGGAACTCAAATGGCAGCCCACACACCACCACAAACGTAACTGGGGCGCATAAGTCCGTTACACAAACTGTACCCGCAAGGTCAAGCAAAGGTACAGTATGCCCAGCAAACTTGTCCACCACATCCCGGTACACCGCAGCGTCAGTCAGCTTAACCAAGGCCCGACGGTCCCCAGCCAGCTGCATACCACACACATCCGCAGCATGAACACCCAGCACATCCAGAAGAGCAACCTCCAACAATGAGTAGTCCACCAGACCAGAGAAGGCCAGCTCAACCGTATGCACACGTTTCACAGGCGGCATGGGCAATGCCATCCCGCCGGCCTGCCAGGCCAGAGCCCACAAAAAATGCCACCAGCTGTGTGCACGCCAAACGTCCAGGCAATACTGAGGAGCAAACATAAACAGAACCACTCCGCAGGCTGCCAAAACCATACACCACGAGCTAGTACAGTGGCGGGCTCGCCTCAAGCGCAGTTTGGTTAACCCTACAGTTACCACACGGCAGATACATTCTCTGATTAAACACACTATGTACGAAAGTAACCACTTTCAAACAGACACAATCATATTAATATAATGTTTCATACATTCTAATGATATAATAAAACTAATAAACAATCTTCATCGGCTTAAATAAACATTTTACTTCTAGAAAGATGCAACAGCTGGCAACACCACACCCAATCAATACTCGCCTTCTCAATACTCAGGTATAAGACACGTCCACTTCCTGTCCACTCAACAGGCAAGCCATGACACCAATTATGTTGCCACATCCTATCCTAACATAATATATATTAAGATTGGCATAATATTTGCAAATCACATTGGATGTAAATGCACTCCATTTTATCCTGTGAGTATCAGTACTTCTTATACAGTACGGATATGTAAAATACCCCCTACCTCCAAGAGAACAATGTATTGAATTTAAGATTAACTGCATTTTTGGAACAAGGAAGGTCAAAGATAAGAACTGGAACTACCAACTAAGTCTAAACATATACATAAATAATGCAAAGCAACACACATTATTAATATGTAAGTGCTATTATGCAATCATGGAAAGTGATGGTATGTAACAAGGTATATCTCCTTGCAAAAACGAAAACATAGGTATACTTTATTTCTCCAAAAATCAAAATGTAACCAATTATGTCTCTCATAGATAAAATGTTTCTTTTTTTCTGATCAAGTCCTACCCCACTGTTTGTATAGTTCAAGAGTTTCACACCTGTTCCCATGGAGTATACAAATTTATCTCTCCAGGGTACTATCTCATTCTGGTCACCTACATACATGAACTAATACTTCACTCTCCTATCAACATTTTTATCATGATGCACATAAGTAGTGCAATTAATGCACCGACACTAACAAGGTCTAGCCCATGAGTTATCTTTTCATCTGGTTCCACTTTCAAACTCAAATTAATCCCATACTTCCAAGGTACCCATTTTCTGCATGGTAAATCTTCCACAACACACCTAAATGACAAGGTAAAGTACTTATTCAACACTCCCCCAGGAACTACATAATCTAGACAACTAGTATAGTTCTTAAACTATATCTTCTTAGAATTCTGTTTTCACATTTCCCACAAGTCAGGACTACTTTTTTCTACGGTTGCACAATTTAGGTGAAGTTGACTAGATGACTGGATGTTGAGGGACTTCTAGTTACAGAGGGTGATCTGGGCAGACAACCCCTTCAGGAACATCTGGTTCCTCTCACTCGGGATCTTCTGTGGAACATACAGCCTCATCCAATTGTTACTAAAATTAGAAGAAACAGGGTTAACCCACACCAACACATCTGAAATCTCTTCACTCTTAGAATCACCAACAACACAGCAAAACTCCTCAGGAAACCTGTCACATCGGACGCAACAAACACGAACCCCAAGGACAAGTGCAAGGAATACCTGTCTGAACTGACTCAGATGACCATCAGTGTTGAATACATAAGTCAGTTGCTTCATAACTCTGTCAGAACGATCAGTGAGAGAAGACATTATTATTCCTATGCACAGTATGCAAATCAAAACTCCAAGAACAAGCTCACACTCTCTAATTGTGAATTTTATTACAAAAGCCACCTTCAAAGCCATCCTGGCCTCCCAAGAAAGTAACAAAACCACTCAAATTTTGACAACAATTACTTTGAACATTACTCTGTAAGGGACTTCCTCCTTGTGAAATCAAACAATCCAACAATAGTGTTAAGGGTCCTATCACCTTGATGATGAAAAGGAGATTATCTGGGAACCACCAAAGGACAACCTGTAACCCTTCACACTCATCAAACCCAACAGGTGGGATTACCTTATCCCACTCCAACTTAAAACACACACACCTGTGACCTTGAACATCTGCTTTAAAGTCTGACAAAATTCTCCAACACCATTTTGACTCTAAAAGTCAGTACAACACTTGAACTTAACACGAGTTCTGTTAGTTACACCTGCAGTAGGAGAAAGTACTAGATATAAAAGAAGACACGGCTCTTGAATTCCACACAACTGTCCCAAGACAACTGGGCGTACAACTTATTGGAGTAAAGTCTCTCTGCTCAACAACAATGCTAGACAAAGATGTCCCACATTTCATTACTACAAGGGAGAATGGCTCCTGTGGTACAACAATAGATTGCAATAAAACCCTAAGAACACCCTAAATCGAATTACCCAATTACGCCAACAGCACAGGAGATGACGCCACTAGCTACCGTGCCGGCTACCCTGCTGGTGGTGCATGGGAGCCGGCACCACCAGCACGGTAGACGACCCCAACAGCAAAAACAATTACTACAGAACTGACAATGGGAACAATAATAGAAATGGAATCAGCACAGGTAGGGTACATAACATCATCATATACAACACTGACAAAACTAGACTCAGCACAGGAAATGTAGATAACACCATTGTTATAAATTTATGGGATGTTACGGGGGGGGGGGGGCGTCTAGAGTATTAAGGAGAAGGGCCAGCAGTTAGAATCAAGATGTATCAGGGTAGTGGCACAATTAGGTCCGGCCCCAAAGGAACATAGGTTCCTGTTTATGCTTTAATTAAGGTTTTAGAACAGATCTGTCGTCTGGGATGCAATCAACTACGCCACTACAACAAGGAGTAATGGATACACCTCAAAAACTAACTTATTTATTAAACTCTCATAACAACCCCCCATATACATTAAATAACAATAACAATAATTACTTTACCACACTATCTTACTTTAAAAGCCTTGGTCCACATAGGCAGGATACAAGGTTTTACAATTAGGACAAGCTAGGGTAAAGTCTACTAGTGAAGAATTTGAAAGCTTGAGGCAGCTTAGGGTAGTGAGCCCACGTGGTACCCTAACACAACACAACACCTAGGGATACCAAAAACACTGGCTTATACTACACAATATCTACACAAGTCTCACAATTCCAGCAGTATGCACAGTTACATATAAAGGTACTTAACTTGTAGTTACAGGAACTTAAGGTAACTTCACACCACACAGTCTGAACAGAGAAGAAAAGCCAGTGTCCAGACGCCGAGCTCCCGAGTTGTTGTGGTTACCGGGAAGAGCCTAATTGTACAGCTACAACAATACAAGTCTTCACCGGCCTTCATTACTTTACAAATTCTAAGGATAGTTAATAATTACTTCACTGTTATACTTAATCCACAACAAGCTCAAGAGCCTGAATGCTCTGTGCGAACAAGATTCGTCTTACGTCTGGCAAGGAAGATAGGAACGTGCATCGACAAGCGCACCAAATAATGTAAGGTAAATTATTTAGAGCTTAATTTGACCCCTGGTTTCCAATGGGGAACCCAGGGTCATAACACTCCTCCCCCATTCAGAGAAAAAAAATGTGGCTACTAGAATAGTATTAATATTTTTTTGTAAGAGTATACAGAGAATAAAAAGGAAAATCTATGCCATAGAAGAAATTCAACCAAAAACAAAAATTTCTCTGCAAAAAAACACAAAGGAATTCTCTGAAAGAAACAGCACACAGATATAAATTTTCTGAAAGAAAAAACACACACACAAAGGAATTCTCTGAAAGAAAAAGCACATATAAAAAAAAACGGGGAAGTAATAAATTTGACATGGAATATTTAATGTCACAGGAGAACTTAAAAAAAAAATAACTAAGCATGACAGTTGATATATGGCTTCCTGTGGCTCAGATGAATGTTACTCAGGTAACCGGGACAGAGCGTCGGCTATCAAGTTGAGCCGGCCCGGTAGGTGGGTAATGGAAAGATTGAAGTCCAGTAGGTACAATTCCCACCTGAGGATGCGTATATTTTTCGCCTTCATCTGGTTTAAGAACACTAGTGAGTTATGGTCCATGTACACTTCCACTATATTACCTGTGAGGTATACTTCAAACTTTTTACATGTTAACACAAGCACCATCGCCTCTTTTTCTACCACTGAATAATTGCGTTGCGCCTTGTCAAATTTCACAGAGTAATAGTATACTGGGGTGGTCCACTTGATCATCCCCAGTTTGCAACAACACTGCACCAGCACCCGAGTCAGATGCGTCAACATGAATTTTAAACAATCGGTCGAACCTTGGACTAGCGAGCACTGGGGCGGAAGCTAAGATCAATTTCAAATTTTTAAACGCCACTGCACAGTCTGATGACCACTTAAATTTAATGGCCTTCCGCAACAAGTCTGTGAGAGGAGTGGCAACACTGGAAAAGTTCTGACAAAAGCGTTGATAGTAAGCACACATACAGATAAATCTTTGAACGTTCTTTTTAGACGGGAGTACTGGATACTCCAGAATGGCACTGATTTTATCTTGCTGAGGTAACACTTTTCCTTGGCCCACTTCATAACCGAGGTACGTCACTGTGCCTTGGCCAAAATGACACTTTTTTCATTTAAGGTTAGATTTGTTTTTTTCAAAACTGTGAATAACTGGTGTAACCTTGCTATATGGTCAGTCCAATTACTATCAAAAAGCACAATGTCATCTATATACGCCCGACAATTTGGCACATTAGCGAGCAGAGAGTTCATTAGCCTCTGGAACGTGGCAGGGGCATTACGCAAGCCGAACGGTAACACTTGATACTCAAAGACACCATCGGGTGTTACGAATGCAGTTAGTTGTTTGGCACTTTCAGTGAGCAGGATCTGATAATAACCCCTTGAGAGGTCGAATTTCGAGACGTACGTGGCGTTTCCTATCTCGTCAATGCAGTCTTCGAGGAGGGGCAGCAGATAGGCATCCACAATGGTCACCTTGTTGAGCTGCCGATAGTCGGTGCATAATTGCCAGGAGCCGTCTGGTTTGGGGACCAAAAGGCAGGGCAAGCACCAAGAGCCCTGGCTCAGCCGGATGAGGTTGTGCTGGAGCAGGAAGTCGACCTCTTTCCGTACGATGGCCTTCTTTTCTGGACTGTTACAACACTTGAGACTTAGCACGGTTCATTTCCTGCAGTGATCAAAGTATATTAAATCGGCCATGCCAACAGGTGTCCAGGGGTGAAAAGAAACACTGCATATATTGGGAAAACAATGTAACTACGCTAAGAGTGACAAACATAACAATTAAATGGTACAGATCATAGCCAGAAATATTCTTTAGCATGCAGTAATATAAATAAAAATCCTTATTTAGCAATGACCATAATTACCAGCACATTAAGTATTGACTTGAATAATAGCACAATCATCTAACCAGAGAATTTACCGAGTATTAGCTAAAAGAACAATAACCATGGACTTAACTTAAAATACATAGTCTCCTCTCGACCAAATCTGCCACGCTTCTGACCAAATTCTGGCTTGTCAGGGCGGCGTCCTACCACACATATCAACTAAACATCCACATAAACTATTGTGCAACTTCTACTAACAAAATGTAGTACTTAATCAAATCAACTAATTAATCTTAAGAGTATATAATATTGTTACATTACTCAATAGAATTTAATGGTAAACAATAATAATAATTAATCAAGGTTGAACTAATAACACTCGCTTGACATCAAGTACCCACGCTGGCCACATCCAATTATGGTCATCCCCCCACACGGAGAAACCAACATGAAAATATTTGCACAAAAAAGCCTCATACAATATAATGCAACTAAGGCACACTACAGCATGCTACAATATATAACCTACAATGGTTGATAATCATCCAACTAGATACTATACTAATTATAGAACAAGACAATAAAGTACATAAGCATCAGGAGTATGTTAGAATCCTTGTAAGATTCGTAACATCTCTCCCGTCCCCTAAGAAAAAAATGAAATTAACTGAAGGTTGATTTCATTTTTTTGACTGCATGAAATATAACATGAAAATACAACATGAAAATACTTCAACTAAAATCAAAGTACAAAGCAGTGAAATTTCACACAGTAAAAAAAATCAAAAGTTTACATACATCTTATGAATATAGAACACTACATATGTTTCACTGGAGTATGCAAATTTATCTCTCCAGGGTACTATCTCATTTATATCACTTAGTTTCAGATCATATTTCACACTCTTATCAACAACATTATTAGTATTAGCATGAATAGAACTGTTAAATAATGTAACTGTTTCCACACAGTCAATTTTACATCTTATCTCCCCATCTGTTTCTACTATTTCTCTGAGATCAGTCACATACTTCCATATGATCCATTTTCTATATGGTGAATTTTTTTAAGACAGACTCCATTTTCCATGACTTCTTTTTTCTGGAGCTGAACTGCTTAATTAAAGCTGACTATATGTAAAGTAGATTAGGGACTTCTCCTGGGTATGCCTTGACAAAGACATCTGCTTCTCATCACTCTTGATCCTCTGTGGAACACATACTCTCGCCTAATGGATACTAAAATTAGAGAAATTAGCGTTAAACCTCACAATTACATATAAAACTTCTTCACCCATAGAACCTTCAGAAACACAACACAACGACTTAGCAAACCTTTGACCTCCAAACCAATAAACACAACCCAAGATAAGTGCAAAGCCTACCTGATCGAACTGACTCAATTGATCCTTAAGAAACACGTAAGTTAATTTCCTCATAACTCGGTCATGACGATCAGTGTAAGAACACAGGCTTATGCTTAGGCACCATATCTCGATCACAACTCCAAAAAGAAGTTCACTCCCTCTGATGGTGGATTTGAACACAACACACACCTTCATCAACCTTCTAGTCTTCCAAAAAACAACAAAAATATGCTGAAACATTGACAACCCTTACCATGGATTTCACTTCCCAAGTGATTTCCTTCTGGTGACAAACAATCAAACAAGAGGTTTAAGGGTTTCATCGTCTTGAAGATCCACAGCAGATTACCTGGGAACCACCCGAGTACAATCTGTAACCCTTCACAATTATTACAACTAGGTATGATAACCTTGTCCCCCAACTTGAAACACACACCTGGAGCCTCAACCATCTGCTCCCAAGTATGATTAAATCCTTCAACACCAATTTGACTCTAAAAGTCAACACCACACTTGAGTGAAACATACATGTTGTTCACTACTCGTATACCAAATAAGTTGGATCTGAAATTCGACACACTGCTCTAGTATTACTTATCACTTCCTCAGAACAACTGGACGTATAACCTACTTGAGTAAACTCTCTCTGCTCAACCACAAGGCTGGAAAAAAATGTCCCACAGTCCATTACTTCACAAGAGAATGGCTCCTGCAGAATAAAAGTAGACTTCAACAACATCCAACACACACCCTGACTCATTTTACACAATGACAAATAATTACTCCACATGGAATAAGAATCACATCCCACAAAACTCTGCAACTTAGATTCAAAGGAAACTTTACCACCCTTAATTATACATGATTTACCAAAATTTCCTCCCATGACATCTGGAGCTGCTTGGAGTACTGTCTGTTCACAATCCATAACACTACCAAGCTGGGTCACATCCTCACAGACAACTGAAGAGGGAGGCTCAATAGGTCTCTATCTACTCGACAGAAGCTGATCCTCTGGCTGATTTCCCACACTCTCCAGACTTGGATCTGCAATACAGACTGTCTCCTTGCTTCTCTCTGAAATCTTGGGGTCAGTTCTACTGAACTTACATAAATTAAATGAATCTGAAGCGAGCGGGCAAGTAACAGGTAGTTTGACCTCCTCCCCTTTACTATCACCTTGACTAGGGTGAGGCGGGGCCTCTACAACAAACTTACTCTCGACAACTGATCCTACTTCGTCAACTGATTCTAAACTTGGAGTGAGCGGGAATATTTCTGCCAACCCGACATCTTGTCCTAAACCATTCACTTGGCTAGAATACAATAGAGTCGTGGCTTTTAAGGTTCTCACAACTCCAGGCACAACTTTCGTAGTGAGCGGGCAAGACAATGGTACATGGACATCCTTTCCCAATTTATTGGAATAAATCAGAGTCATAGTACTAGGCTTACTCTCAACAACTAGATTGGCCACACATGAATCTGGAACAACCACATCCCACTTCTCCACTGAAGGGGTACTGGTTACTGGAACAAATACTTGAGTAACATCAGAACTGACAACTGGATTAATACTAGTACTGACATCAGCACAGGTAGAGTGGACAAAACCATCTACTACAATAGATTGTTCATTCATAGAACTAACTTCAGCACAGGCAGAATAAACGTGGTCTGCAACTGGCTGTTTACTCAAACTGGGATCAATCTCACCCACAATATGATTTATGACCACATCATTACCCAATATAACATTCACACCTGGGATGGGCAACTGTGTACTAACACCCACAGTGTTAGTACACTGGTACTAACACAACCACACTAACTAACCATTGTGTACTAACCACAATCACTACACAACTAACGATTGTGTACTAACCACAATTGTGGTTAGTACACAATCACTTGGTGTAATGGTGGATCTCAAATTAACATCTATCAGAGGTACAGTTTTACATCCTGCAACACTCTGAAGAACTACTGACTTCCTAGTATCTCTCTTTTCAATATTAGAGAGTATGCTGGCAGAAATTAAGGTTTGGGAAGCACAAGTATCACGAAGAAAAACCACTGGCTTCCATTTCCCATTAACACACAAAATTTCACCTGAAGACATATATGGAGAATACTGTTTCACCCAATTGGGGTTTACAGTTACATGTTCATTAGTTAACTTTTTTGCACACCTCTACAATAAATGAGACCAGTTGGTCTTAACTCTGGGTGCAAAGCATAACAGGAATTTACCACATGACCTCTTCTCCTGCAGTGCGTGCAATATCTGCCAGTGGTCGAAACAGCCGAACCAACTGCAGGCTTAATTACTACATTACTTGAGGTTGACAACCCTGTCTGTTGTGTCTCAGATTTAGGCTTTACAGGAGAAGGGTTAAGGGGAGAAGGTGATGTAGCTGGTCGAGTCCGGAAAACATGATTTTTTGGAGCATAATGATTAGTTTTAGCATTAAAATGATTAATTGGTGCTCTAAAAGGCACTATAGTAACTAAGTCATGCTCATCAGCTAGCTTGGCTAGTTTTATAAGATCAGTGGTTTGTTTATTTTCAGCCATAAAAAAAACTAATTTCTCTGGTAGACGTCCCAATACTTCCTCAGTTACTATGAGGTCTCTCAAAGTCTCAAACTCTGTAATATTTAGTGCTTTAATCCATCTGTCAAAGTGATTTAATTTTACCCTTACAAAGTCAGAAATAGTCTGGTCATGTGCTCTTTTTAAGCTTCTGAATTTTATTCTATGTGCCTCTGGGATCTGCTGGTAGGCATTTAAAATACTTTGTTGAACAAATTTAAAATCGAAAGAATTCTCAGCAGGCAAAGATGCAAATACCTCTTGAGCTTTACCCTTAAATTGTCCTTGTAAAATGCTAACCCATTGATCTACAGGCCAGTTCATGCTGACGGGTAATTTCTTAAAATGCAAGAAAAATATTTCTGGATCTTCTTCATTAAACTTACGTAATTCTACATGTTTACTGTACTTGGAAGAACTATTTGTACTCTCTGGATTAATACTAGTGTTACCTAGCCCTGCTGCAATTCTCTGCTGTTCCAACCTGTTATTATTTTCAGCCATACTCAGCTGAATTTCTAATTGTTTAGTCTGCTGCTCTGCTAGTCGTAACTGAGCCTCCAACTCGAGGTGTTTTGTCTGGTTCTGCAACTCCAACCTCTGCTTGTCTGCTTCCAGCTCAAGGTGTTTTTGCTGGTTCTGCAACTCCAACCTCTGCTTGTCTGCTTCCAGCCTAGCCATTTCTAATTTAGTCTCCATTTCCAACTTTAAGATTGCCACCTTGTCACTTGACTCTTCTTCTAACTCTCCTAAACACTTCTCATCAAGTCTCTCCTCCTCCACCTAGTGTGTGACAATAACTCTTAACACTTGAGACTTCAACATTTTACTGGAAATTGCTAGATTCAATTTATCAGCCAGCAATAACAAACCAGACTTCCTCAAGTCTCTAATTTTACCAAAATTTGGCTGCTTTACTAGCACAGCAACCTGATCCTCCATGGTTGGCTCAATTATCACAACTTAACACTTGAAACAACACTGAAAATTATGCTTGGCCCCTGGCACAAGCTGAACCCTTACCTCAAATCGTGAAGCGTTGAGTAGTTTTCACAGCAACTCAGATTGACATAGAATTTTGCACATCGGCTTGATTAGGTGTCACTAGATAATCACAGAGTACTTAGGAAGGCAATTGCTATTAATACTTAGCACTGTCAATTGTACATACATTACAGGGAATTAAATATAACCTCCCGGACAGTGGCCCTCATTTGTTACAACCCTTGAGACTTAGTACGGTTCTTTTCCCGCAGTGATCAAAGTATATTCAATCGGCCATGCCAACAGGTGTCCAGGGGTGAAAAGAAACACTGCATATATTGGGAAAACAATGTAACTACGCTAAGAGTGACAAACATAACAATTAAATGGTACAGATCATAGCCAGAAATATTCTTTAGCATGCAGTAATATAAATAAAAATCGTTATTTAGCAATGATCATAATCACCAGCACATTAAGTATTTACTTGAATAATAGCACAATCATCTAACCAGAGAATTTACCGAGTATTAGCTAAAAGAACAATAACCATGGACTTAACTTAAAATACATAGTCTCCTCTCGACCAAATCTGCCACGCTTCTGACCAAATTCTGACTTGTCAGGGCGGCGTCCTACCACACATATCAACTAAACATCCACATAAACTATTGTGCAACTTCTACTAACAAAATGTAGTACTTAATCAAATCAACTAATTAATCTTAAGAGTATATAATATTGTTACATTACTGAATAGAATTTAATGACAAACAATAATAATAATTAATCAAGGTTGAACTAATAACACTCGCTTGACATCAAGTTCCCATGCTGGCCACATTCAGTTATGGTCATCCCCTCACACGGAAGAAACCAACATGAAAATATTTGCACAAAAAAGCCTCATACAATATAATGCAACTCAGGCACACTACAGCATGCTACAATATATAACCTACAATGGTTGATAATCATCCAACTGGATACTATACTAATTATAGAACAAGACAATAAAGTATATAAGCATCAGGAGTATGTTAGAACCCTTGTAAGATTCGTAACACGGACTCATCCGATAGGGTTGAAGGCCAATGGGGGTGTAGTCCGTCAGCTTGACATCCTGGTAGATGGCCTCAGTCTGTGTCGGGACCTCCCCGAACAGACTGGAGAATTCGTCAGCAACGACTGCACCTCTTCACGTTTGGCTATCTGCCAATGGGACAGTCCCTCCTCCACAGCATTCACAGAACTAGAATTGTTGAGAATGAGATTAGTTGGGTCCCCAAAACAAACATCCCTTCCCTCACTGGAAATGGAAACATTGGTTAGTGCGATGGGCCTGGGGCCCTGGAACTTCTTCAGCCGGTTCAAGTGTACGAGCATCACCTGGTTATGCTTGTCAGAGTGCCTCACTTTGTACGTGAGGTCCCCAGCCATTTCTGTCACAATATAGGTGTCGGAAACCCGACACCATTTAATAATATTACATACAATATACAGATAATATTGCTGCTGTTGTATACACAAGTTACCCATAGAAAATGTAGCTTGTAGTGGAATTTTCCATCAATAGAAAACAGGTTGTCATTGCCACATAGTACTATAAATTCACCAGCTATTCTGTTGGGAATTATTCTTAAATACATTAGTCTTTGGACTTTTACCATCATAAAAACATCTCATTTGAATTAACTTAATTATCAGTATCAAAATAAAGTAAATGTGACCCTTCTATCACTTATTGACTTGGACAAGGATAGCCAAGGCGTCAGTGGTGAGGGAGAGGTCAGTCATTGTTAGACCGAGTCTTTGGAGCGAGTTTAGCTCCTATAATTTCTCTTGGACGAAGTGTTATGATGATCAAAGTGTTCTACCATCATCAACACGCTGTCAACAACCACAAGGGAAGTGTCTTTCCGAAATCTTATCTAAGTCATTATTGGCCAGTAATGTTAGGTAGATATGATTAATTCTGGTTAGAACATGAACTATCGACTCGACCCAGGTAATTAAGCCTTAGTCCTTATCTTATATAATATACAGTGTTTTCTCTGATATAGCTGTCATATATTAGGATTCCGGCTTTACAGCTAGCACCCTTTGACAGGAACAAGACGAGGAAGCAAGGCTTGGTACATCAGTTACTATGGGTGATGGAAGCTAGCCTCACACGAGGATAATTTGGTGTCTACATCCTAGTTATATCTGGTGGACTAAGCCTGCTGAACAATAAGGAACCTCCAATTTATATACTAATATATGTAGTTTAATACTGTAGTTTGATTGGCTGCATATATATAAATTTAATATAAACCCCCCCCCTCTAATGTGTAAGGATCGATTGGTGAGATTATTGCAGAAATACAGTCCACTTAACATCATACAAATTGCTATCAAAATATATAAATTAACGCAAATATAAATTCTATATAAATTCACATAAATTAAATAAATATAAATCTCAAAGGTCGGTTCCCACAATAAGGGTCTTTGTACTTGTGGGACATAGGTTCCCTAGTCGAGGCTTTAATACCAGGACAGGGTCACCAGGCTGAAATATCCACAACTTAGCCTTAGCATCATGTCGTTCTTTCATATTTTCTTGGGCCTTCCCAAGATACTCTAGTGCAGCCGCCTTGCAGTCCTTAAGTCTCTGGTGGTGTTGCGCAAAGAAAGCCGAACCTTCGGTCAACGTTACATTCCCTAAGAGATTCTCTTGTAACATTTGCAAGGTTCCACGAACTTTATGGCCAAAGACTAACTAAAAAGGAGAACAACCCAGTGAACTTTGTAACACCTCTCGAGCAGCAAACAAAACATAAGGCAAGTTCTCATCCCAGAAGTTGTGGGAACTCTCACACAATGTCTTCAACATCTGCTTCAGAGTTGGATGGAACTGCTCAATTACCCCCTGGCTCTGAGGATGGTATGGGCTGGAAACCTTATGAGTTATTCCATGGTCCTGACAGAATTGTTAAAAAATATAAGACCTAAAATTAGTACCATTGTCAGTTTGCACGACCTGAGGCAGTCCAAAATTAGAAAAAAATTGCAACATACGAGCAACAACAGTCTTTGCTCGGGTGTTCCTTACAGTAAAAGCCTTTGGGTAACGGGTCGTGATACACATCATCGTGATTAGGTAAATATTTCCAGACTTAGTTCTAGGTAATGCACCAACACAGTCCATTACCATATGAGCAAATGGTTCCTTTGGCACGACAATAGAGGAGCTTTAGGTGGGGTCTGGTTTGGTTTCCCAACAAGCTGACAAGCAATACATGAATTACAAAATTGTGCCACATAGCTTTTCAGCTTGGGCGAAAAAAATACTTAAAAATTTTGTGATAAGTAATATTAATCCCTTGATGGCTACCCATAGGATCATCATGAGCAGCTGTCAAAACTCTCTCTATAGCAGGTCGGCAACACAACCAGGTGGACTACCTCCCACTCATTTGACAAGGAAGCACTCTGTGGTCTCCATTTTCTAATCAAAATCTGATCATTGTAGTAGTACCCAGTAGCTGCGTCTACAATTTCCTCCTTAGAGAGGGCTACTTCGTGACATTCTGCGAGAGTAGGGTCAGCTTTCTGTAACTCACTCAATGCAGCGTCCAGGCCTTGGTCAGATGCCATTGGCCGAGGCTCAACAGTGTTCTCCTCCACCTCCTCACTACTCTCGGTAGGAAGCGATGGTAAGCTTTCCCCAGTGTTCTCGGCCACGTCATCGAGTCGGGCCATGAATGTGTCCGCAAGGTCCACTTGGCTTTCACCACTCGGAAGGTTCCTCGTGTCCTCGGGATTTACCAACTTGGCAAGCACAGGGCTGCCCTTACATTTAAGTCTCATAGACCTGGTCACCGTGTACGCAGGGTACACAACATTATCCTCTGCGGCGGGAAGATCCAGGGGAAACTTTAGGGGTAGGCAACATAATAGGTAGTCTGGAGTCCCCTACCTTATCCCCTGCTAAATCATTACCCAATATTACATCAACATTAGGGAAAGGTAGGTAAGAAGTGACTCCGACTGTACAAACACCCTTGTGGAAATCAGATTCCAGTGTAACCTTACGGAGGGGTACAGCTCGAGTATCACTAGTGACACCCTCGACCAGTTCTACCTCTCCAGTGTCGAGAGTGTTGGCACTTTGCAATGCACTCTCTAAAATTAAAGTCTGGATGACACCGGTGTCTCGGAAGATCACCACGTCCTTCCAGGAAGAACCCTCAGACAAAAGTAGTCTCCCTTTCGATAAGAATGGGGTAAGCAGGTCCAACCACTGTGGGTTGGAGGTCTTACTCCCTAAGCCTTCAGAAGGCCTCAACCCCTGTGTCACATCAAGAGCATTGGGTCTTTTTTCCGGGTACAGTTGCCAACAACGGCTAGTAGGATGGTTTGCACATTTACAGTGACCACAGACACGTCGGGGAGAAGAGACATTACTATCAGAATTGCCCTTTGGTTCACTCTTAGGTGCCGTGGGGTTAGACAATTTAACAGGGTTAGTTATGTCTGAAACAGAAGGTGCATTAGTTATAGGGTTAGAATGGGCTGGTCTGGACTGGCTGTGGGTATAAGTTTTGTTACTCTGTGGGATATAATTATTTTTATTGGGCCTTTTGCCTGCCAACTGGTAGTTTTCTGCCATCTTGGCCAAATCTACTATATTAGAATCTACCTCCGTCCTTCCTCTAATGTAACGTGCTACATTCTCTGGCATATTATCTATAAATTCTCCACTAAAAGTAAATTTTTAAGTGCCTCGTATGTTTCAGCTTTAGCCGAGCGAATCCATTTTTTAAACAATCTAATTTGGTCATTAGCAAATTCAGGGAGAGGTTGGTTGTGAGTAGGCCTGAGGTTGCGATAAGCTTGGCGGTGAGCTTCAGGCATAATTTTATACGCCCTCAAAATCCATTCCCTGACTTTTCTATATTCAAAACACTCGTCGTCAGGCATGTTTATAAAAATATCTTGTGCTTTACCCTTAAGCCGCCCCTGTAAGATTTTCACCCACTCTTCCTTTGGCCAGTTCATGGACATGGCTAGTCTCTGAAAATGGTTGAAAAGTCTTTCAGGGGCTGACTCAGGCAAGTTATGCTTTTTATCAGAATGCCTGGGGTTTGAGTCCCCGGCTGGTGGTGGTACAGCAGTATCTGCTCTAATTCTTGCCACCTCATTTTTGAGCCTTTGCTCTTCAAATTTAGCATTTTGTTCTAACAATTTAGCCTTTTGTTCGGCTAGTCTAGCCTCTTGCTCTGCCAGTCTTAACTGGGCTAGTTGTAATTCTAACTCCATATTTCTACTAGCTACATTTTCAGCTGGACTGGGCTGGCATAAAATTGTATCACTTGGCAATATTTCTTGGTCTATACAATGCTGTAAAATTTCATTCAACAAGGTCCACTTTTTATCAGTGTCGTTTAACTCGAGGCCAAATTCCTTGCCTAACAATACTAAGTTAGATTTGGTGAGATTCTTAATCTCTACCACTGAAGGGTTCTTTGCCAGTTCCTGCATTTTAGCCTCCATCACTAATTAATTTAGCTCCTAGCAAAAGAAAAAATTAAAAAATAAAAATTGGAAAAAAAAATTTGCACAGCCCCTAACACAAGGCCAAACTAACCTCAATCGTGAAGGGATCCAGCTGGGTGTCCAGTCAGTGCAAGATGCATCCTTTGCTAGTTGATCTGGGCCCTAGGCTAACACACAACCGTTCTGCGGAAAACAAGAATTTAGGCACTAAAAAATCAAATTTTTTACAATTAAAAAGTTCCTCCCTGTCAGGCCAACCACTTGTTATAAATTTAAAAGCTGTTATGGGTGGGTATAGAGTATTAAGGAGAAGGGGCCAGCAGTTAGAATCAAGATGTATCAGGGTAGTGGCACAATTAGGTCTGGCCCCCTAGGAACATAGGTTCCTGTTTATGCTTTAATTAAGGTTTTAGAACAGATCTGTCGTCTGGGATACAATCAACTACGCCATTACAACAGGAGTAATGGATACACCTCAAAAACAATCTTATTTATTAACCCTCTTAACAACCCCCCATATACATTAAATTACAATAACAATAATTACTTTACCACACTATCTTACTTTAAAAGCCTTGGTCCACATAGGCAGGATACAAGGTTTTACAATTAGGACAAGCTAGGGTAAAGTCTACTAGTGAAGAACTTGAAAGCTTGAGGCAGCTTATGTTAGTGAGCCCACGTGGTACCCTAACACAACACAACACCTAGGGATACCCAAAACACTGGCTTATACTACACAATATCTACACAAGTCTCACAATTCCAGCAGTATGCACGGTTACATATAAAGGTACTTAACTTGTAGTTACAGGAACTTAAGGTAACTTCACACCACACAGTCTGAACAGAGAAGAAAGAGCCAGCGTCCAGACGCCGAGCTCCCGAGTTGTTGTGGTTGCCGGGAAGAGCCTAATTGATCGTGCAGCTACACCAATAAAAGTCTTCACCGGCCTTCGTTACTTTACTAGTTCTAAGGATAGTTAATAATTACTTCACTGTTATGCTTAATCCACAACAAGCTCAAGAGTCTGAATGCTCTGTGTGAACAAGATTCGTCTTACGTCTGGCAAGGAAGATAGGAACGCGCACCAAATAATGTAAGGTAAATTATTTAGAGCTTAATTTGACCTCTGGTGTCCACTGAGGAACCCAGGGTCGTAACAACCATCCACTGCATCTGGCTGTTTACTCAAAATAACTGATTCTGGTAACAAAATGGGATCAATCTTCCCAACAACATGGTTTATAGCCACATCATCACCCAAAATGACATCCACTTCTGGGATGTGCAAATGTTTACTAACACCAAGCCTGGGGTAAGGCTGGACCTCAAATTAACATCTATCAGAGGTACAGTTTGACAACCTGCAACACTGAAGAACTACAGACTCCCCCAATTTCCCTTTTTGCAACATTAGAGAGTACATGTTGTGCAATCAAAGTTTGGGAAGCGCCAGTGTCTCGTAAGAACAACTGACTTCAATTTCCATTGTTACAAAATAATTCCTCCCTGCCTATTTATATGGATTATAAGTTGCTATCCATTTGGGATATACAGTAACATGCTTATTATATAGGACGTAGACTGGCAGCCGTAATTGAGAGGGAAGTTGACGGCCAGGAGACCGACTCCAACCCTACAAGACGTGGAGAAGGAGCACGGACCTGCGGAGGACAGAACGCGGCGAGACACGATAATCCTGGGACGTTGGCTTGGGTTTCTGGAGGGTACACGAGGTGAGAGCCTGGACCAGGAGCTGCAACTCAACTCTCATCGAAGGATAGGTGAAGTAGGTGATTATAGTTACCCTCCCAATTCCCCTTTAGTCAGCTATATATATATTTAGCCAGAGTATCTTTCATGTAGTGAGCAAGTCTCACCTGGATCTATGTCACAGTAGGCACAGTGTGCGGAGTGAGGCAATACAGAGCACTCACAGTATTCATGTATATATATATGTGGTGTGTGCAAGCACCTGGATTTACTAAAGAATTTGCTGTGATGATAATTTATTTCATGTGATTTTACCATGATGATTTAGAGGGAGAATATATATATATGTATACCAGTGAACCAGTTGTTGGTGTTAGGCTATGTGCCCAATATTTGTGTGATTACTATTATTGATATCTATGATTTATCTATGTATATGTATATGCCTGTGTATTGAATAATTTTACATGTGTGAAGTGATTAATTGTGAGATTGCCTTTGAGAGGAATTATTGAATCTAAGAATAGTACTGTGATTAAGTGCACTCATTGTAATCATTATCAAGTACAGCGCAGTTCTCTAGTACAGTGAAATATCACGTTAAGTGCTGTAGGAATGAGTTATTGATCATGAGACCAGTACGGTGGTTTATTGTGTTCTATCGAAATTATAGATATGTTATGTGGATGATAAATATAGTGATCCACGAGAAGTTAAAGAAACAGGGCCCGTGACGCCAGGAAAACAAGCAATAAACATTCTCACAGCTAGCAGGGCGCGGACCAGCTGATATTTTGACATTTGACGTGGGGGTGGAAGTGTGTTGCCATATCGGTGTGCCTCAAATTATCTGTGAGGAGAGAGCGGTTGTTGCACTTGTACTTGTGTGTTTATTGATATATGAATATGTTGATGTTTTAAGTCAAATAACAAAATACCTTGGTGTTTGTATCATCCCCTCCATAAATCTTGTGACTACGGAATAATTGACAGAAGACAGAGTGACAGGAATAATTACTTGCCTGATATCAGATTTATCGAGCGTGCTAATGCCACAGTTACCACAATTACACAACACCACTGTAGTGTTACTGGACACCGGAAAACACCAGTTGGCGACCTTGTAAGTAGAATAAGAGTCCTTGCCGGGGCGGGCACACAATTGAAGGAACAATCTGTGTCTCCACTCACTCCTTGACCAGAGGCCGGTTGGGGGATCGATTGGGGTACTCTCCTGGGCATACAGTGGCGCCGAGAGGATAAAGTGAAGACCCGCAGGACTACAGTGAGTAACGGTTATCGCCAGAGCGACCGTTGAGAGGATATCTAGTTTACTGTTGCTCACCCCTCACATACCGTGAACCCCGACATTGGCGACCTTGCCAGGATAATGATCAAGATAAAGGTTGCAATTGTGGTACATTGTTTGTGGTATTAGGTATCAGGCACAGATTATCACTCAGTCACAAGATGGAGGATGGTAAGGTAACGAGTTTCATTGACACAAGAGACGAGCAAGTGCTGGAGGAGTGCACCAGGGCACAGCTGCAATCGATCGCCGACCACTTTGGGATAAAGTTGAGAGCTTCCGAAGTGGGAGAGAGAAGACTCGAGATCATGGCACAGCTCAGGGCACGAGATGAAGCCATTGGAGAGGAACGGCCACAGACACCTGCCAGTGTGGGAGAGAACTTGAGCGTCGGTGGAAGAAGTAGGGGATCCAGCGGCAGCAGGCGCAGCGTCAAGCTGGAGATAATGAAGCTGCAGCTGGAAGCACAGCTGCGAAAGGAAGAGCGTGAACAAGAAGCACAGCTGCGCAGGGAAGAAAGAGAAGCACAGCTGAAGCGTGAGGAAGCAGAAAGAGAAGCACAGCTGAAACGAGAGGAATGAGAAGCTCAGCTGAAGCGTGAAGAAGCACAACTGTGCAGGGAAGAACGAGAGGCACAGCTGCAACGAGAAGAACGAGAGGCACACCTGCAACGAGAAGAACGAGGAGGCACAGCTGCAACGAGAAGAACGAGAGGCACAGCTGCAACGAGAAGAACGAGAGGCACAGCTGCAACGATAAGAACGAGTGGCACAGCTGCAACGGGAAGAACGAGAGGCACAGCTGAGACGATAGGAGCGCGAGCTGGAAGCTAGGATGAAGCTGCAAGAAGTTGAAGCAAACAAGGAGGTTGAGCTGAAGCGAGCTGAGCTGGGGCTAGTTCCACCTGCCCCACCATTGCTGCTGCTGCAGCTGTCGCTGATGGCCGAGCTGCTGCTGGTAGATTGGGGTATGGGTCTGGGGGGGTGAAGGGGAGATTGAGTGAGTACGTGAAGGACACCTCACCTCCCTGTGAGCAGAGGGGAGCGAGCCGGATGTAGGTAATGTCCACTCACCTGTGCTGTCTGTCTCTGTGTCGCTCTCAGCACTGCTTGATACCAAATCTATGCAGAGCGGTGCGGCATCTGTAAAAAAAAAAAGAAAAACATATTATCTCTAGAAAGAATGAAAAGCACACACACACACACACACACACACACACACACACACACACACACACACACACACACACACACACACACACAGATGGCGGGATCCAAGAGTCAATGCTCGATCCTGCAGACACATATAGGTGAGTACACAGCGTGGGACGGATTGGATACCGACTCGATGACGCCTGTCTGTTCCCTCCGTCGATTGAGGTATGGATTATAACCTGAAATGGAACAAAAATGATATTCAACATGGGTGAATGAGGAAAATATGTTTATTATGCATGTGTGTTTGCTTGCAAGTGGATTATGATGATGATGGTGAAAATGTAATACAGGTAAGAGAAGTATATATGATCCTTACGTTTATGAGAAGTTTCATTCCGACGATGACCTCCTCGAGGGGTAGGTGAGCAGTAAGGACACTTCACGGTTTTGTAAACTGAAGTTGAAAAAGAACATATTTAACTGTGTGGAATGTAATAGCCCGAATGAGTAATTATTCTCACACTATAAGAGAGAGATAATAGTTTACACACGCGATATTTCACCTGTGGATGCAATAAAATGAACTGTGTAATAAGAATATCACTCATGGTTATCACAGAAAATCTGTTGACAGCGCTTGCATTTGATGTCGTAATGACCTAGGGGCGGTTTTTCACAGCTTGTGCACTGAAGACGACATACTTGGTTTGGTGATGGAATATATAACACACCACATTTCATGCAAGCTGTTAAGGTTCGTCTTTCCATGATGCGGAGCTCTATGGTGCGTGTGTAGCGAATGAAGGCTCGCAGTGAACTAACGGCGCGTTTGTGTGTGAGGGGAGGTAAACGACCCCGGTCAAATGAGAAGTGATTGATGGTGGACAGGTGTTGGCCTGTTGACAGAAGTAAGAACGATGGCCTCCTTAACGAAACCCCAGTGGTAAGAGAGGCCTGCTGGAGTGAGCATCTCCCAGTCTGCTCTAAAGACATTGAAAAGCGCTTAAGGTAATGGACCACATCCGTCCTGCTGCTCTGTCACAGCCCTGTGCATTGTTACATAAAACAGACCTTCTCTGCCTACTGCTGCCTCATCTCATTAATATCTTAAGAGCCTCTCCTCTCTGTCTGTCTGTCTGTCTGTCTGTCTGTCTGTCTGTCTCTCTCTCTCTCTCTCTCTCTCTCTCTCTCTCTCTCTCTCTCTCTCTCTCTCTCCTAATCTCCTGACACTTCATGCCGTGACCATAGCTCGAAGAAACATAATGGATGTCAAAACCACAAAATGGCTCTAAACACTCTCACGCCGAGGGGAAGCTCCCCTAACCCTCCCTCCCTCACCCCTGTTCCTCCCCTACCCCATCAACATATGTTGGGACCCCTCTCACCTACACACACAACACACACACACACACACACACACACACACACACACACACACACACACACACACACACACACACACACACACACACCACACACACAGCCTCTACATAGCATTACTTAGACTCAACATTAATCAAACTAATATTATCTACACACAGGATTAGGTCTATGGAAAACAAACATACATATTCATTTACTCTTAACAACATATCCACATACCTCTTACTCTAGCACATACCACATAGCCCTACATACTCCCCTACCCCCCAAACAACATGACCCCAATCTTCCCTGACCACATACCCAAACACCGGACGCTCACACGCGTCCGACACGCCCCAACTTCCGGGAAAATCCCCTTACAACACTATGTGGCTAGACACCTGCGCACCACATGACCAGCTGGCTCAAAATGAACTCACCTGGCCAGATGGTACGCGCGGTTCTAGTCACAGCGGGTCAACCTGGCTGAGGCCGCGCGTCCCTCTAGTCACATAATACACTACTGATGGGCACATGTATAAGCAAGTAGATGGGGTCGCCAGTAGGGTGGGGTTCTCCCCTAGGTGTCCTGTTTGCGAACTTCTACATGGGTACTATCGAGAAAAAAAGTCTTAGTCGACTTGAACTTGAAACCGGCCATATACTGCAGGTATGTTGAAGACATTTTTACACAGGTACCTGCTGTCAGACATCTGCAAGAGCTGAAGGAGGCGTTTGAGCAAAATTCTGTGTTGCGTTTCACTTACGAGATGGAGAAGGATGGGAAGCTGCCCTTTCTAGATGTAACAGTCATGGAAAGGAGCGGAGGTTTCCACACTGCAGTCTACACTAAGGAAACAAACATAGGAATGTGCCTAAATGCCAACAGTGACTGCCCAGACAGGTACAAGAGGAGTGTTGTTAATGCTTATGTCGACCGTGCTCTCAGCCACAGCTCAGAATGGAAGCAAGTCGACGAAGAACTCTGTAGGGTAAGGCAGGTCCTAGTCAACAACGGCTTCTCCAATGGTTTCATTGAAGACATCATAAGAAGGAAAATGAAATGCCATGCAACCTCTGAAGAGACAACTAATACAACACCTATACCCCCTATTAGACTATTTTACAGGAACTTCTTTCCACAGCTCATAAAACGGAGGAAAGGGTCCTGAAAGATTTGTTAATAGAAATGTTTTCCCTACAGACAAAAATCAGAAGATACAACTGACGATTTACTATAAAACCAAGAAAATGGCCAGCCTTCTCAACGGCCATGAGAAACTCGCCAGACACGGAGCAGAACGCTCCAAAAGAGACCAACGTCGTCTATGCCTTCAAATGCCCTCTTGGGGACTGTAAGCCTCAAAAAACTCAGTATATAGGCAAGACAACAACATCTCTTTCCAGGCGTTTAACGATGCATAAGCAACAGGGCTCCATTATGAAACATATAATCTCTTCCCACAACCAAACCATCACCAGAGAAATCTTAGCAAACAACACAGAAATCATTGATAGATACAGCGACAGCAGGCGGCTTGACATCTGCGAGGCACTACACATCAAGAAGTCAACACCAGCAATCAACAGCCAATTAATGCACAACTATATTCTACCCACTTCAAGACTCCGCTCCAATATAGAAACATCAAGAAATAGGGGCCAATAGGCCTTCTGCAGTTCTATCTTTACCCATCTTCTGCAAATCTATACCCATTGTTCTGTGTTCTGTGTTTTGTTGAAAGTTTGTTTTTCACCCCACTATTGTATTACATCACTTCACCCAAATGCAGGTATAAGAGCCAATGCTGTTTCAGTCATAAGTTGTGTGTGGATAAACTAAAGTCTTTGAAAATGTAATAAGGTTTATGAAACGCACTCAAGTGTCGCGTCATACTAGAAATACAAATGAATTTTGGAGAATTGAGTTTTCATTTACCGTCAACAGTAAAAAGAAACATAAGGAAAATCGAGAAAATTCGTGTTAGAATTATTAATCATACTTTTTCGGTCATATTTAATATATATATATATATATATATATATATATATATATATATATATATATATATATATATATATATATATATATATATATATATATATATATATATATATATATATATATATATATATATATGTCGTACCTAGTAGCCAGAATGCACTTCTCAGCCTACTATGCAAGGCCCGATTTGCCTAATAAGCCAAGTTTTCATGAATTAATTGTTTTTCGACTACCTAACCTACCTAACCTAACCTAACCTAACTTTTTCGGCTACCTAACCTAACCTAACCTATAAAGACAGGTTAGGTTAGGTTAGGTAGGGTTGGTTAGGTTCGGTCATATATCTACGTTAATTTTAACTCCAATAAAAAAAAATTGACCTCATACATAATGAAATGGGTAGGTTTATCATTTCATAAGAAAAAAATTAGAGAAAATATATTAAGTCAGGAAAACTTGGCTTATTAGGCAAATTGGGCCTTGCATAGTAGGCTGAGAAGTGCGTTCTGGCTACTAGGTACGACATATATATATATATATATATATATATATATATATATATATATATATATATATATATATATATATATATATATATATATATATATATATGTCGTACCTAGTAGCCAGAACGCACTTCTCAGCCTACTATGCAAGGCCCAATTTGCTTAATAAGCCAAGTTTTCATGAATGAATTGTTTTTTGACTACCTAATCTACCTAACCTAACCTAACCTAACTTTTTCGGCTACCTAACCTAACCTAATCTATAAAGATAGGTTAGGTTAGGTTAGGTAGGGTTGGTTAGGTTCGGTCATATAACTACGTTAATTTTAACTCCAATAAAAAAAATTACCTCATACATGATGAAATGGGTAACTTTATCATTTCATAAGAAAAAAAATAGAGAAAATATATTAATTCATAAAAACTTGGCTTATTAGGCAAATCGGGCCATGCATAGTAGGCTGAGAAGTGCGTTCTGGCTACTAGGTACGACACATATATATATATATATATATATATATATATATATATATATATATATATATATATATATATATATATATATATATATATATATATATATATAAATTGCATATAGTCCTGGGGATCATTCAGGCTTGTTCGCATATATATATATATATATATATATATATATATATATATATATATATATATATATATATATATAATATATATATATATATATATATATATATATATATATATATATATATATATATATATATATATATATGTGAGAAAGCTGCATGAACGCGCAAGCCATATATATATATATATATATATATATATATATATATATATATATATATATATATATATAAATATATATATACGTATATATATATCTCATTAAATATGACTGTATATTCTGCATTTACTATCTTCTGATTTAGGGCTTCTATCCCTGTAAATATTTTCTTAGCATCAGGGCTTAGCTGAAATAGGAGTTCTCCAAAACTCATTTTTGTAATTTCAAGGTGAAGAAAAGAAGTGAATTACTGTAGAATGTATTACACTTATTTATACAATTTGCACAACGTTTCGAACCTCCATGGTTCATTCTCAAGTGAAAAGAATTTTCGTTGTTGTTGTTAGAGATTTAGCTACTCAGGACGAAGTATCCATGTAGCACGGGCTATGGTGAGCCCGTAATTGAGTTTGGTTATACATGATAACCTTTTTCCTGTGATATTTGGGTCTAAGTTTAAAATGGAGGAGGGGATTTCTCTTTTTTCCTGTTTATTTATCCCTTCTGTTTTAGTGCACTGGTTTTAATCTTGTTTTATTAACATTATCTTGGTGGCAGATGTAGGTGCAGAATGCTCACTAATGAGTCCCATTCCTCAACAGCTTTTCAAATCATTGTGGTCACGGTGGAATGTGCATCTAATGCAGCTGCTGTCGTTGGATTAATGTTGAGTTTGATGCGCAGGGGTTCAGTAGCTTCACATTCCAGTAAGTAGTGCAATAGTGGCGCCCCTGCTTCAGTTTCACAGACGTGACACTCTTTAACATTGGGTTCATTACCTCCCAGCAGCACTTGTAACCAAGTCTGAGTCTGTGTATGGCTACTGCAATGTCTCTGGATATCTTTTTGCCAGGCTTGAAAGAGGAGTAACCAGTGGCTTGTTCGTACCATATCACAGTGGATCTTCCTTCCGCTACTTTGGCTCTGTGGCGACTTTTGATAGTTGAGAATATTTTCTTCTTGATTTGCTCCTTTATCTGTGAGAAACATGGAGGTATTTGAACCTGTACAACAGGTAGAGCAGTGACAGTTTTTGCCAGTGAGTCTGCCTTTTCATTACCATCTATGCCAATGTGACTTGGTATCCAATTTAGGGTGATTGACAACCCTCGATTATGGGCTTCTTTTCCCATATGTTGAATTTCTGTGAGGAATTGTATATTATCTCTGCAACCCGTCCTCGCAAATTCGAATAGTCAATATTGACTTATTAAATATGTGCATAGGTGACATACTAAACATAATAGTTTACCTTGAAAAGCTTCATAGAAAACACCGACCTTACCTAACTTTGTTAGTATGTTAAGATAAGCATCTTATTGCTTCGTAATTACAATTATTACTTAACCTATACCTATAATAGGTTAAGTAACAATTGTAATTACGAAGCTGCAAGATGTTTATCTTAACATACTAACAAGGTTAGGTAAGGTCGGTGTTTTCTATGAAGCTTTTCAAGGTAAACTATTATGTTTAGTATATCACCTATGTATGTATTTAATATGTCAATATTGACTATACGAATTTGCGAGGACCTTACCTTGATACCTTACCTTGATACCTTGAGGTGCTTCCGGGGCTTATCGTCCCCGCAGCCCGGTCATCGACCAGGCCTCCTGGTTGCTGGACTGATCAACCAGGCTGTTGGACGCGGCTGCTCACAGCCTGACGTATGAGTCACAGCCTGGTTGATCAGGTATCCTTTGGAGGTGCTTATCCAGTTCTCTCTTGAACACTGTGAGGGGTTTGCCAGTTATGCCCCTTATGTGTAGCGGGAGCGTGTTGAACAGTCTCGGGCCCCTGATGTTGATAGAGTTCTCTCTCAGAGTACCAGTTGCACCTCTGCTTTTCAACGGGGGTATTCTGCACATCCTGCCATGTCTTCTGGTCTCATGTGATGTTATTTCTGTGTGCAGGTTTGGGACCAGCCCCTCTAATATTTTCCACGTGTAAATTATTATGTATCTCTCCCGCCTGCGCTCAAGGGAATACAGATTTAGGCTCTTTAGTCGGTCCCAATAGTTTAGATGTTTTACCGAGTGGATTCTAGCAGTAAAGGATCTCTGCACGCTCTCCAGGTCAGCAATTTCTCCAGCTGTGAAAGGGGCTGTCATTGTGCAGCAGTACTCCACTCTTAGAGAGCACAAGCGTTTTGAAAAGTGTCATCATCGGTATAGCATCTCCGGTGTGAAAAGTTCTTGTTATCCAACCTGTCATTTTTCTTGCAGTTGTGACGGCTACTTTATTGTGTTCTTTAAAAGTAAGGTCTTCCGACATGAGTACACCCAGATCCTTTACATTGCCTTTTCGTTCTATGTTATGATTTGCCTGAGTTTTGTACGTGGTTTCCGTTTTTATATTTTCATTTTTTCCATAGCGCATGAGCTGGAACTTGTCTTCGTTAAACACCATATTATTTTCTGTAGCCCATAGAAAGACCTGATCTACATCTGACTGGAGGTTTGCCGTGTCCTCTATGTTGCCTACTCTCATGAAGATCCTAGTGTCATCTGCAAAGGATGATACAGTGCTATAGGTTGTGCTCTTGTCTATGTCCGATATGAGGATGAGAAAAAGTACTGGAGCAAGCACAGTACCCTGGGGGACTGAGCTCTTGACGGTTGATGGGCTGGATTATATTTTGTTGACTATTACACATTGGGTTCTGTTGGTCAGGAAATTGTAGATCCATCTGCCTATATTTCCGGTAATTCCTTCTGAACGCATTTTATGGGCAATAACGCCATGGTCACATTTATCAAAAGCTTTTGCGAAATCTGTGTAAATTACATCAGCGTTTTGACTTCCATAGCATATAATGCCATATCATAGTGGTCCAGCAACTGCGACAGGCAAGAGCGCCCTGTTCTGAAACCATGTTGTCCTGGGTTATGGAGATGCTGTGATTCCATGTATTTTGTGATCTTACTTCTTAGCACTCTCTCAAAAATTTTTATGATGTGCGATGTTAGTGCTATCGGTCTGTAATTTTTTGCCTCTGCCTTATTTCCTCCTTTATGAAGTGGTGCTATCTCTGCTGTTTTTAGTATATCAGGAATAACGCCAGTATCTAGGCTTTGTCTCCACAGAATGTGAAGGGCCTGCGATAGTGGTTTTTTACAGTTGTTGATGAATATGGAGTTCCTAGAATCCGGGCCTGGTGCAGAGTGCACCAGGCCCGGAAAATGAGGTCCAGCGTGTTCTCCTTCCTGGTTGGTTCTACTATTTGCTGGTTTAAGGCAAACCTGTCGCACATCCGTAGGAGGTCATTTGCATGTGCCTGTTCATTAAGGCTACTTCCTGGTATTCTTTCTGATATTACTGTATTAGCCAGGTGCTTCCATTTCAGGTGCCGTAGGTTGAAGTCCCCAAGCAGTATGATGTTCGGAGCTGGATTTGTGAGGTTTTCCAAGCAGTGTTCTACTTTCATTAGTTGGTCTTTAAACTGCTGAGGGTTTGCCTCCGGTGACTTATATACAAGGACAATAACTAAATTTAGAATCTCTATTTTGATTATCAGCACTTCCACCATATCATTTGAGGTGTTTAGCAGCTCAGTACAGATGAGTGTGTCTTTGATGTATAGGCTGACCCCACCCTGAATCCGGTGTTTCCTATCACATCTGAAAAGATTGTACTCTGAGATCCATATTTCACCATCATGGTAGTCCTTTGTGTGGGTTTCTGTTAGGGCTGCAAACACTGCATTTGCCTCATGAAGGAGACCATCTATAAAGTGAACTTTGTTCACGGGTTGATCTCTGTGCTGACTGGATAACAATGCCTGGAGCGAAGATTTAGAGTCTGTATGAATGATGACATCATGTTAATTATTCTCAATTGCATAGTTTATTGCCTCCTTCAGGGCATATAATTCTGTTTGTAATGTTGAGCACCCACTATTCATGCTCCAGTAAGCCTCATGGTTGGTAGTGTAAACTGCTGCCCCAGCAGAACCTTTTTCTTGATCAACTGATCCGTCTGTGAAGATGTGAGTCGTTGTGGGTCTAGAGATAGTTTCCATTTATTGTTCTATTACTTCCTTGAGCCTCTGCGGGTCACATGCTGATTTTTTAACTGGTAATCTTTCAATGATTATCTTTAGATTCGATTCTTCCCATGGAGGAGGCTGTCGAAAGTGTTGATATGGTCTATCTTCCCCTTTATTTTTAATGGTCCATTTCAGGTCCATTTTCTCTAAAATCTTGACCACATTATCCATCCATGAGCTTGTTTTATACTGTAGGTTTTTTCTGAAAGGATCTCTGTTTGCTGTCTTTGATTGACAGTCTGGCGGTTGTTCCAGTAAGTTTTCCTATTATGGTGGCTATCCTTTGTTTCATCCTGTTTTCTAATGATGGTAAATTTGTTTCCATTCTAAGGTTCTCTCTACGTGTCCATATAGGTGCTCCCAGCATTGTTCTCAGAGCATCATTTTGAGACACTTCCAGTTTCTCCCATTGGTTATCACTGAGGGATGTAAGAGCAGGAGCAGCATAGTCGATGAGTGACCTAACTGCTTGAACGTAGTACATTTTGAGTACTGGTAGAGATGCACCCTCTCTAAGACTGGTCAGAGAGCGCAAAGCTGAGTTTCTGGCTTTACAGCGTTGCCGAAGATATTCAATTTCTTGAGTGAATTTCAACTGATTGTCTATTATGACTCCTAGGTATTGAAAAGAGGTAACCCACTCAATTTCTAGTCCTTGTATTGCCAGTCTGATGTCTTGAGTTTTCATTTTAACGGCCATAGCTTTTGTTTTATTGCTGTTATTTCTACTGATATGCGTTCCGCTTCCCTGCTGATAATATCTAGACATTTTTGTGCATGGTTCCTTGCACCTTTTCCATTGATGATGACCACAAAGTCGTCTGCATAGTTCAGAAGTTTGGCTTTTGGTAGCTTGAGCTTCATGAATTGTTCCATGAGACAGTAGAAGAGGAAGGGGCTTGGTATTCCTCTCTGCGGAGTTCCATTTTCCAAACTCTTTGAAGTCGATGTTTTTCCTTGGAATTTGACTTTAGCTTCTCGGTTAAGCAGGCTTCCTTTGGCAAAAGCAAGAGCGTGTCCTTTGATTTCCTTATCCACGAGGCAGCACAGCGTAGCTGGAGCACTGGCTAACTCGAAGGCTTTTTCAAGGTCTTGAAAAATAAGGATTCCAGGTTTGTCATTGATTTTATCCAGAAGGGAGGTAAGGCATTCTGTGGTTCCAACACCTTTTCTGTAAGCAAACATATTTTGGTGTAGTGGATTGGCTTTCCATTCAATTCGATTAAGGGCCATTCTTTCTGCAGTTTTGGCCAGACAGCTTGTTAATGAGATGGGGTCTTGGATTTCCTGGGTCTTTAGGTTTTGGAATGGGAACTATAATTGCACTGTTCCAAGAGAGTGGTCGGGTTCTTGTCACCCATACTCTGTTGATGAGATTCAAGAAGGCTTCTTCATCATTTTCTCCTAGCTTGGCTAGCATGTTGTAAGTGATTTTGTCCTGCCTGGAGCTGTATTTTTAATTTTCTTTGTAGCACTTCTGAGTTCTTTCAGATTGAAAGGTTGGTCTAGTTCATCAGGTAAGGCATCATCTATTTTTTTCCATCTTGTTGCTTGAAATCTTTGTTGGTGAGTCAGAGTTGCTTGAGGAAGTTGAGTGTATTCGTTGCCTTGTTCGGGTTGAATGTAGACACAGTAGACACTTCTTAGATTTATTGACTAAGGCAACAAGGTGATGTCTGGCCAGCCGAGGTCCGCCTGCTCTGGGTCTGTCGATAGAACTGAGCCTGCTGCAAGCATGGCTGATGCTCCTCTGTCTGGCATAACGTCAGAGGTGTACTCGCCTGTGATTGGTTATGTTCCAACGGACATACAAATTTGATTATAACACCGCTCGGACACGCTACCAAGTCGAAGTCCCATGTCGACAAGCTCTGGCTAGCTATTTAGTTACAATGATACTGAAAGGACCTCGGTGGCATTCAATAATGGCTTATATGTGAGATTTGCATAATGAGCATTGAAAGAAGATCAGGTGTGCGTAATACTAACAACTCTGCATATGCACCAAAAAATAATTGATCATAATATGTGACAATCATGGTAACAATGCTTTGATTAAACCAGAGTATGAAGAACATGTGTATGTCTACTTGTCAGATATGAACAATACAACTCAAGGTATTTCCTAAACAAAATTATTAACATGTGTTAATGGCATGTGCTTGAACAATACAAAATTAAACAATTATTACATTAATGGAACAAAGTTCTGACTAACAACCACAAATGAATTTTAAGATTAGAGAATGATTTTTTTCTGTTAATGTACAATATATTTACAAAACTAATGTACAATATATTTAATGTGCAATATATTTACAAGCTATATACAAGACCTGGAACAAGAAGACTAATATCTGCATGATAGCAGTCAGGATTCACTGGCCTCAATGTAGTTGCTAGAACATTAATGAACTCTTTATGACAAGCACTGTAAAAAAATTACAAATGGCAGTAGACTTAGCAATGGCATCTAATTCATAACACAAGTAAAATTGAGAAAAACATCATCATACTATATATATATATAAATATATATATATATATATATATATATATATATATATATATATATATATATATATATAAAAATATATATATATATATATATATATATATATATATATATATATATATATATATATATATATATATATATATATATATATATATGTGTCGTACCTAGTAGCCAGAACGCACTTCTCAGCCTACTATGCAAGGCCCGATTTGCCTAATAAGCCAAGTTTCCATTAAATAATTGTTTTTTCGACTACCTAACCTACCTAACCTAACCTAACCTAACTTTTTCGGCTACCAAACCTAACCAAACCTATAAAGATAGGTTAGGTTAGGTTAGGTAGGGTTGGTTAGGTTCGGTCATATATGTACGTTAATTTTAACTCTAATAAAATAAAATTGACCTCATACATAATGAAATGGGTAGCTTTATCATTTCATAAGAAAAAAATAGAGAAAATAAATTATTTCAGGAAAACTTGGCTTATTAGGCAAATCGGGCCTTGCATAGTAGGCTGAGAAGTGCGTTCTGGCTACTAGGTACGACATATATATATATATATATATATATATATATATATATATATATATATATATATATATATATATATATATATATATATATATATATTTATTATATAATGGTAATAATAAGACACATGTGGTGGAAATACTGCAAATGAATTTTGCAAAGCAAAAAAAGAATAACTGCAGAGTGCACTGAATTGTAATTCTGCGGATATCTACACCTAGCTCATCCAGAGCACTATACAACTCTGGCTCTGACTGAAGGTCAGGAACAGATGAAACTGCATGTGACAAACTATCATCTTGAGAGATAACCTCGTTAACATCTAGCCAATGGACATGTGGTGAGTGCACGGTTGAAACGAGAGGTCTAGATCTAAGATTACAAGTGCTAGAATGGGGTTGCTGAACATCAAGTGGTCTGTCAACCACAGAAGGTGGTGTCCCAATAGGAGGATCTGTCTGGGTAAGACTCTCCCGTTAACAAGTTCTTAAGTCTGTACTTGTTACCTTTGATAAGCTCTGTTCCTTATATGAACCCAAAATTTCTTAGTTAACT
>WNGS01159898.1:119428-132061 GCA_020271785.1 Procambarus virginalis
CCCAAGAGAAAAATCGTTGTAGCTGCCCGGCTACTCCTCTCGACGTCGAACGTCGCATCGTGGTCACCCCCAGATGACCCGCAGAGTCAACAGAGTGCGGCTGATCCAACACTGCCGCTCTACACTGGGCTGGCAACACTACCTGGTGTCTCGTGCCTAAAGATGCCTCATCGGCCTCCATCCTTACAGGTCTCCACTGTCTCATTAGTATGCCGTTCTGTCTGTAGAAATGAGTGGCCCTCTCGGGACCAACACGTCCTCCTTTGGCCTCACGAATCAATTTGGGGAATTCTGCCTGCTGCAACTCCTCGAGACGAGTGCGGTCCACCCCAAGAGAACCAGTGAGGGTCACCTGTACCTCACCATCCGGGCTGCCTTCGCCCTCCACTCGCTCTCCGGGTTCCCTGAAGAGGTAATCGATTCCCAGGCCGTCGGACGTCTCCTCGTCGGCCTTATCAGATCCACACCCTCCTTGTCCGTCGCACTGCCTCGGAACTACAGCACAAACAGGGAACGCCATCGTGGCGATTCCTTTCTCGCCCCCACAGGCGTCCAACACTCCGCCTTTCTTCTTGTAGTGCTCCAAGCACTCCTCGCTCTTCACGAGGTTCGGGAGGACACGTTCTGCACATGCGTCATTTCCCAAGATGACTTGTGCCTCCATCTTGGGCATCGATGCACAGATCCCCACTCCTAGGGTTTGGCATCCATAATCTGAATTCAGGGTCACCCGGTGTATTGGTGGACAACGGATATAGCAACGCGGAAATAAACGCTGCTATAAGAAGACACTTGGACCGTTGGTATAATCCTGAACCTAGAACAGAAACCACAGTACCTCCAATAAAATTATATTACAAATCAACTATACACAGTGAACATATAAAAGAGGAAAGAATAATGAAAGAAATAATCCGTTAAGGAGTAAAAAGCATTACTCCTAACCAAAACATAAACCTGATAATATTCTACAAAACCAAGAAGACTTCCGAACTCCTTATCAAAAACAGCCCAAAGCCGACGGAGAACCCTCTACAGTAGTCAAGCGTTGTATACATGTACACTTGCCCCCACGAAGGATGTAACCTTCAATCTAAGTACATAGGTATGACGTCGACCAAGCTGACCAGGCGTTTGACATGCCATCTTCAATTCGGTGCCCCCAGGAATCACATGAGACATGCCCTTGACATCACCCTAACAAGAGAAATGTTGAACAAAAATACCTGTATAATAGACAAAACCCAAGATGCGAAAAGATTACAAATTCTTGAAGCAATTCACATAAGAATAGAACAACCTACCATGAACACCCAAATCACGGAACTATTTACTCTACCTACCATGAGAGTAAAGACAAGACCAGAACATAACGATGCCAACACAGAAGACACTGTTCAACATAACAGGCCAATTACACTTGATTAATCTTTGTATGAAGATAGGAGCTGCCCCGTATGGGCCAATAGGCCTTTTGCAGTTACCTCTATTTTTATGTTCTTATGTTTCACCCCCCACTTATCCCTAATGTATCCCCCCCATGTTTTGACCTTTATTGTCTTATCACCTGACCCAGTGCGGGTATAAAATCAACCAGTCCTGAAAATTCTGGCAGATATATCAATATCTCAGGATATCAAGAATTCCACTGACCTATGGCACAAGGTGGCACCAGAGGCATTGCAATTCTAGTAAGAAATCATTTCAATGCCACGGCAATCACAGACCTGCCCAACTGTGGCGAGAACGTCGAAATTATGGGAGTTAAGCTCACTATGAGGAGTTCAACGCTGTCCATCTTCAATGTATACAAGAGCCAGAGAGAATATGACATGGATCTCTCAACACTCTTTGAAATAGCAGTCACTACACTATTATCATCTCTGGCGACTTCAATGCTCATAGTGAATTACTACTTGATTCACCAAGAACCGACGCCAACGGAAGACATATTGAACATCTTTTGGATGAAGTGCCAGAAATCAGTCTGCTTAATTCGACGGAACCAACCCACACTGGTGGGGGAAAGCTGGATCTCACGTTTGTTTCCACCAGTATTTATGAGTTGTATCATTGGTCAGTGGATCATGTTCTGACTAGTGACCACTTTGCTACAAAAACAGTTATTAATATAGCACTACCTCCTAGACCTCCAGCTCTCGAGCTCGGATGGGACTTTACCAAGGCAGATTGGACGAAGTTTCAGGAAGCTCTCGAAGCTTGGCACCAAAACTGCACTCCTCCTGACAAAACCGAAGAAATGGAAAAAGATTTAGTAAATGCAATGCATAGAGCAGCAAATCACGCCATCCCCAAGAGGAAAACAATTACCCAACAACACAAGGACCATTGGTATTACTGTGATAGGATCAAAGAGCTACATAACAGACTAAATCGTGCACGAAAGAATTTCAGAAGAGATAGAACCGAAGTTAATCTAGGACTTCTTAGAACTGTCCGAGATTATGTGCACGAAGAAACAAAAAAAATCAAAGAAGAAAAATGGCTCGAGTGGTGTGCCAAGCTAAATCAGCATCCGTCCTTGAGCGACATCTGGAGGCAGATCAACAAGGCCAAAGGAAAATCGCCTCCTGCTCCGCCGCACCATGTTCATCCAAAGCAAGAAGCAGAAAGGCTAGCAAATCTATTTGCTTCAAGAGCCAGTTCCACTTGTTATACTCAAATTTGTATGTCCGTTGGAACATAACCAATCACAGGCGAATAGGCCTCTGACGTCATGCCAGACAGAAGAGCATCAGCCATGCTTGCAGCAAGCTCAGTTCTATCGACAGACCCAGAGTAGGCAGACCTCAGCTGGCCAGACATACACCTTGTTGCCTTAGTCAATAAATCTAAGAAGTGTCTACTGTGTCTACATTCATCCCGAACAAGGCAACGAATACTGGTAGCAGCAGTGGGATCCAGATTTATTTTTTTGGAAACGAAAATTCAAGTACCCAGCATCGCCTTGTGTTCCAGCCGCCACCATAAGCCGCCATCCTGCCACCCACGCATCAATTATTGTGCCAGGCCGGGGTCCTACAACCAACCACTACTTTTGAATCTCGTGCCCACGTGGGAACCACCTCCACCACCACCGCCACCGCCACCCAAGCTGACAGTATCAAAGCTTTGTGAGTGTAAAAGCCACTGCAATCGTCGTCAGTCATCGTCGCAAGTATCAACTGATTATTGTGGGTGTTGTACAGTTATTCAAGAGGAATTGGGGGAAAAAAAGACTACAACTGGTTGGCTAAGTGTCGCCACCACACACACCTCGCCATGTTGCCACATCGACACCTCGCCACCTCTCACCATCGCCACAGCATCCTGCTACACCACTCTGTGAACTGCGGCCTCGCAATCGTGATACCTCCACCGCCATCGTCGCAATATCGTCGTAGTCAGAGTTTATCTTCGTGCTTCCAACATCATTCCGAGTGTGGGGTCTCCCGAGCTTCGCGTAACTGCCGTCAGTAGCGCTGCCGTCGAACCAGATTGTAAACAGACCTCACATGTGCCTCTTCACAAGCCCTGTCGCCGTTTTTTTGTGTTGGCCACTGTTATATTGCAAATCCTGCAGCCCTGAGTTAAGTAATTATGAGCTATGATATCGTGTGCTATGTTTTAATGAGATTTAACGTAAATATATCCACAATATCTCATGAATTAACCTTTCAGTGAATTGTTAAATATTGGAGCCGGTTCAGTACTCCACTCCCGACAGTTTCCTTGTGTGATTTCAACATTCCTGCTTCTTACAGTAATTTCATTGAATATTTATTGTGCTACTAGAGTGTTATTGGTAAATTCAAATTCCAGAGAAGTAAGAAATCCTTGTTTTAGTAGCAGTTAAGTATTTGTACAACACAATTCTTTTTAATTCCTCCAGGCCTAAAATTGAAATTTATTCCTTTAACATTTCATATTATATTTTTTACCATAGCAGTTATATACATTCCTGTGTCCAGTTTATGTGCTACACCCATATTTCTTGCATTGCCACTTGTTGTGCTGAATCATTTTAATGAAGTTTTACAATTGCACTTTCCAGTATTTTTATTCTAAATTGCTGTGCTTAGTCTGGTTTAATTAATTTACATACTTCTAATTCCACCCATTTTAATGAAAGATTGATAAATTTAGTTTACAATTTGCTTGTTCTTAATTATCTGTTGCCTAGCCCAATTTAATAATTTTATTTTTGCCATTTTCTTACTTAAGCCAAGTTCATATTTTTTTGAGTGTTTATTTTTGTGTATACTATTTCTGATGCCAGGTGCACTTAATTAAACTCAAGGCAGCCTTGATTTCGTCACCTGTCCTTAGGTACCCAGATTTTTCTAAATCTTTTACGTTGGTTACAGATGCTAGTGACATAGGTTTAGGTGCTGCGTTACTTCAAACAGAAGGTCACAGAGATCACGCAATAGCTTATGCTAGCCGTACATTATCTAAAGAAGAGAAAAATTAAAGTGCAACAGAACGAGAAGCCTTGGCAGTTCTTTGGGCACTTAAACATTTCAGGGATACAATTTATAATTACCCAGTTCATGTTCTTACAGATCACCAACCATTAATTCCCTTGTTCAAAAATAAGAATCCAGTTGGAAAGTTTGCTAGATATTTGCTCACAATTCAAGAATTCAATCCCACATTTGGATATATTCCAGGAAAGCAAAATGTTGTAGCCGATGCATTTTCTTGACACGTAGCTGCGATTCAGTTAAATTAACCAGCATTAGATGCTACAATAGTAGAGACGAAACAAAGACAAGACCCCATATGGGCACCCGCCATTAAATTTTTGACTAAGCAAGACACTCGCCCGATTCATAAACTGCCAGTACCATTGAAAGAATTGGTGATGCTAGACAATTTACTGAGCAGAGTAGTAAAGCTAGGGACATCCCCGAGGAAATGTTGTCAGTTAGTGTTTCCAGCTGTCTTAGTACCAACTGTATTAAAAATTATTTATGATGCTCCTGCAAGTGCACATCCAGGAAAGGATCGTACACTCCAACAAGGTCGATTGAAGTATTTTTGGCCAAAAATGGCTAAGGAGATTGCTCATTATGTTGGCAGATGTTTAACCTGCTTACAGCACAAGGAACATGTTTCAGGACCTAATCCAATTCAGGTGTACCCAGCAACTAAAGCTCCTTGGGAACGAGTATCGATGGATTTGTTGACAAATTTTGCGAAAACAGAGAAAGGGAACAAACATTTGCTTATAATGGTTGATAATTTTTCACGGTTTTGCGAACTAGTTCCTATCCCGAACAAAACAGCAGAAACTATAGCCAGTGCATTCCATGACCAAATAATTTGTAGATATAGTATGCCTAAAATAATTCTTTCAGATAATGGTCCAGAATTCAGTAATAGTATTTTAACTAGCCTGTGTGATTTATATAACATTAAAAAATGTAGTATCATGCCTTATCATCCAGCTAGCAACGGACTAGCCGAACGTACTAACAGGAAAGTGTTAGATGCCTTGAGAATCACGTTGACTGACGACGATTGCAGTGGCTTTTACACTCACAAAGCTTTGATACTGTCAGCTTATGTGGCGGTGGTGGTTTTTATTTTATACCCGCACTGGGTCAGGTGATAAGACAATAAAGGTCAAAACATGGGGGGGGATACATAAGGAATAAGTGGGGGGTGAAACATAAGAACATAAAAATAGAGGTAACTGCAAAAGGCCTATTGGCCCATACGAGGCAGCTCCTATCTTCATACAAAGATTAATCAAGTGTAATTGGCCTGTTATGTTGAACAGTGTCTTCTGTGTTGGCATTGTTATGTTCTGGTCTTGTCTTTACTCTCATGGTAGGTAGAGTAAATAGTTCCGTGATTTGGGTGTTCATGGTAGGTTGTTCTATTCTTATGTGAATTGCTTCAAGAATTTGTAATCTTTTTGCATCTTGGGTTTTGTCTATTATACAGGTATTTTTGTTCAACATTTCTCTTGTTAGGGTGATGTCAAGGGCTTGTATCATGTGATTCCTGGGGGCACCGAATTGAAGATGGCATGTCAAACGCCTGGTCAGCTTGGTCGACGTCATACCTATGTACTTAGATTGAATGTTACATCCTTCGTGGGGGCAAGTGTACATGTATACAACGCTTGACTACTGTAGAGGGTTCTCCGTCGGCTTTGGGCTGTTTTTGATAAGGAGTTCGGAAGTCTTCTTGGTTTTGTAGAATATTATCAGGTTTATGTTTTGGTTAGGAGTAATGCTTTTTACTCCTTTACGGATTATTTCTTTCATTATTCTTTCCTCTTTTATATGTTCACTGTGTATAGTTGATTTGTAATATAATTTTATTGGAGGTACTGTGGTTTCTGTTCTAGGTTCAGGATTATACCAACGGTCCAAGTGTCTTCTTATAGCAGCGTTTATTTCCGCGTTGCTATATCCGTTGTCCACCAATACACCGGGTGACCCTGAATTCAGATTATGGATGCCAAACCCTAGGAGTAGGGATCTGTGCATCGATGCCCAAGATGGAGGCACAAGTCATCTTGGGAAATGACGCATGTGCAGAACGTGTCCTCCCGAACCTCGTGAAGAGCGAGGAGTGCTTGGAGCACTACAAGAAGAAAGGCGGAGTGTTGGACGCCTGTGGGGGCGAGAAAGGAATCGCCACGATGGCGTTCCCTGTTTGTGCTGTAGTTCTGAGGCAGTGCGACGGACAAGGAGGGTGTGGATCTGATAAGGCCGACGAGGAGACGTCCGACGGCCTGGGAATCGATTACCTCTTCAGGGAACCCGGAGAGCGAGTGGAGGGCGAAGGCAGCCCGGATGGTGAGGAACAGGTGACCCTCACTGGTTCTCTTGGGGTGGACCGCACTCGTCTCGAGGAGTTGCATCAGGCAGAATTCCCCAAATTGATTCGTGAGGCCAAAGGAGGACGTGTTGGTCCAGAGAGGGCCACTCATTTCTACAGACAGAACGGCATACTAATGGAGTCCTCGGTCCGTGCTAGAAAAGCAGTGGGCGCCAAGGGTGACCGCGGGAACGGTCAACAGACACATGAGGAGTGTCTCACATTGGCGGCTGGAGTTCTGGCTGGAAGTGAAGCTTTTCAGTGAGAAGGACCACGTAGTTGCAGATGTTCATGAACCCACTTACACTAACCAGACATGACTCTTATTTTAAGGGGAGGGGTATGTAACGGTGTTCCCCCCTTCTATTTCTCCCACGCCTGCTGTAAGAGTCATGTCCACTTTACCCGAGCGTTCTCTACGTCGCGGGCCTCAGTTTGGCATATGTGGGAGAGTATAGTGTTCCCGCAGTGTCGAGAAATTTGTAAAACAAGAGTATTTTGGCCTGTGGTATAGGCCCTTTAGGAAGCCAATATGGCGCTGGCTCCTCCGTTTTCCCGCCAAATATGTGTGACGTCAGTGACACCAGATTAGTCACCGTCAGCGACGTGGCACTGGGAGCCAATGAAAACCTCCCTTGGCAAATATGACGTCACGCAGACAGGGGGGTCCACCCGTAGCGCCGTGCTGGCGCGATCAGTCTCACACGGCACGTCAGCGAGGCAAGGCATGCGCCAGGGAATCCTGTCAAGTTGATGGATTACCAGAGTTCCGGTGAATATACGCGTCTCCTGTTGTCTGCACGCACTCTGAGAGGTCTTCCTTCATTCCATGTGTGGACCGAATAAGGAATTGACGGAATATTGAGCAACACGTGCTCCGGGACACGTACGTTGCAAGAAGTGATCTGGGCAGTGACGTATGTGACGTCTGTGGCAGTTCACCCATTTAGGAGACAGCTTAGTGGCCAGGCCATTCCGCCCGGCCACTATGGTTGTGGGCGGAATGGCCCACAACCGTAGTTTGGTTGTGGGAAGAGACTATATGTTCCTTAAAGGAGCCCTGTTGCTTATGCATCGTTAAACGCCTGGAAAGAGATGTTTTTGTCTTGCTTATATACTGAGTTTTTTGAGGCTTACAATATAATCTCTTCCCAAAACCAAACCATCACCAGAGAAATCTTCGCAAACAACACAGAAATCATTGATAGATACAGCGACAGCAGGCGGCTTGACATCTGCGAGGCACTACACATCAAGAAGTCAACACCAGCAATCAACAGCCAATTAACGTACAACTATATTCTACCCACTTCAAGACTCCGCTCCAATATAGAAACATCAAGAAATATGGGCCAATAGGCCTTCTGCAGTTCTATTGGGACCCAACTTCTACTTCTACAAATATATATATATATATATATATATATATATATATATATATATATATATATATATATGTATATATATATATATATATATATATATATATATATATATATATATATATATATATATATATATATATATATATATATGTATATATTTATATATATATATATATATATATATATATATATATATATATATATATATATATATATATATATATATATATATATATATATTTTAATTACAAAAAAACAATATGGAAGGGAGTACCACCTCTGGCTGGAAGAAGGGGGACCCATAGCCTCTGAGGAAATACCACATAATGCATTGGAGGGAATGTAAGTCCCCCCCAATACAGTTTCTGTGTGCTTTTCTCCTACCACCCCCTTACTTTTTTTTCTTATGCTTTATTGTGTATTTAAAGGTTACAAAACATACAAGACAAATGCCTAAAGGTTATGGATCTCTTGAAGCTCCTCCGCTTCCGGACAGGAACCGAGGACGCAGCAAGCATTTCCCCTCTGGATCGCCACACTGAGGCACTGAAACAAAAAACTGCAAGCCCTTGGGTCTCTGGTGACGTCAATGAGCTTGGAACCCAATTCCTTGAGAAATCCCAAGGCACTCTTGCCTCAGGGGCCATGCGTCTCAGACGCTATGGGAACAAAGAGGTATTGGCCTGCCAGTCGCCTGTATTTGAGAGATTTTGTTGTTTCCCTGTGTTTGGCCGCCCCACCTGCTTGATCAGCTCCGAGGTGTACATAGGTGTCAGCCAGGGTGGATACACATGTGTAGTCCCACACCAACTGTCTACCCTCCTTCCATGAGTATATGGTGATGCCATCAGGGCGAAGTGCGGGGAAATCCGGGTTCTGGACCCCTAGGATGCGAGGTTCTCTCTCTGCTGGGCACTTAGCTGAGACGAGGCTTCTCTTGATGATGTCATTGACCTCGTTGTGTCTTGCATGCCAGCCCTTTGTGCTGGCAATGCAACCCATGCAATCCGTATTGGTCTGCTTCCACCCTGTTGCAAATACACTTGTATTCAGTATGAATTGGGGCACCAAGGCGGAGGGCCACTGCTACACGAAGGGATTCTGGATCTAGGTGCGTGCCCATTGCTGACATGGGTACTGCCAGGAGGAAGTCTCCTGCATGGGGGGCACGCACTGCTCTGAGGCGGGCTTTCTCCTTGTCTGATGTTGCGGCGCTGAGCATGGCATCAGCTACTTTTTCCACTAGAGGGTGGTCCCAGCCGGACTGTTTGTGTTGTTTTGTTGGCTCTATAATGGTTGCAGGGGCTGCCAGAACATCCCACTGATTTGAACATTCAGTTAAAACAGGATCGTGTATTCCTGCTGAATCTCTCAGGGTTGCAGGTAAGATATCTCTGACGAGGTCGTGCGATGCGTGGGAGGAGGAAAGGAAGGCTGGTAGAGCAATTTGGGAGGCTGTGCGGACACCAAGGCCGCCAAGTTTTACAGGAAGGGTTGCTTGCTCCCACTGAGAGTCGCACAATGGCAGATTCAGGACTTTCACCAGCATGGACCTCAGAAGGGTGTCATACACATTTAACTTAGGGCTGCTGTAGGACTGTTTGTGTTGTTTTGTTGGCTCTATAATGGTTGCTGGGGCTGCCAGAACATCCCACTGATTTGAACATTCAGTGAAAGCAGGATCGTGTATTCCTGCTGAATCTCTCAGGGTTGCAGGTAAGATATCTCTGACGAGGTCGTGCGATGCGTGGGAGGAGGAAAGGAAGGCTAGTAGAGCAATTTGGGAGGCTGTGCGGACACCAAGGCCGCCAAGTCTTACAGGAAGGGTTGCTTGCTCCCACTGAGAGTCGCCCAATGGCAGATTCAGGACTTTCACCAGCATGGACCTCAGAAGGGTGTCATACACATTTAACTTAGGGCTGCTGTAGGATGGAGAACATCTCAGAAAGTAGGTCAACTTAGGGAGAGACAGGCATCTTGTGAGGAGAAAGAGAGCATCATGGGCATTAATCTTGTCAATCCTGTCCAGTATTCTCTTTAGATCAGTGATTTTTGCAGCCAGGACCTCCTCGATTGCTCGTGGGCCAATGGGGCACCCAGGAGAGTGCAGTCCGGTGGCTCGACAATGAGAATGTCTGGAAGAACATTTTGTATTTGCCCAGTGATGTCTGGGTTGCGGGAGATTATTTCACACTTGGATGCATTGAGAATGAGGCCTAAGGCTGCTCCCTGCTCCTGGATTTTCCTTATATCCCCAAAATGGTTTCGGGGTTCCAGCGAGAGTGCCATCATCCAGGTACCAGATGTTTAGCTCGCTTGTCAGACTATCAGTGACCTCTTTGATAGCTAGGCAGAAAAGGAGGGGTGCTAAGGGGTCACCTTGTTGGACACCTTCACAGGAGTTTATTCATGCTCCCCAAAAAGGAGCTTAGAGTTCCCACTGTAGCACGATCGGATGAACGGGTAAAGGGGACGGAAATGGTTGTGTACAGCCCTGAGGACAGCGTCTCGTCTGACTTGATTGAAAGCATTTTGAAGTCAAGCTTTACTAGTGCCTTCTGGTCGAGAGATCAGCAATGTAAGCCCGCGCTGCGTGTGCTGCAGCTTCACAACCTAGGGGAATCCCAAACCCGAGCTGATGAGGTTTCAGCAAGGTGGCTGCTTCCTGGCTGATAGATTCACTGCAGCCTTAGCTACGAGGCGTCGGAGGGTGTTGCCAACGGCAATGGGCTGATACCCCTATCCTTCTTCTTTAGAGCACAGAGTGCTGCTCCATAAAAGACAGGCCTGATATCCTCAGGGATGCCGCCAGCCAAACACATGTTGGAGAATCTGTAAGCTCCACTAGAAGGTCCTTTGCAGCATCTCCAAGCACCGGGTTCAGCATTTGTTTGATGTGCTGGGGTCTTAGACCTGTAAAGCCCCCTGCTGAACCTGTTGGGAAAGACATGGCTGCTTTGTACACCTCAGATTCTCGAACAGTCAAGGGTTCTATGCCACATTGTTTCCTGGGGATCCCTGCTGCTGTCGGGGGCTCTGCGTGGGTGTTTGTCTTGAAGAGCCTCTGCTGTCGTGGCGTTCCTGGGGGCAATAGTGTCATCGCTGGTCATGATTCTGATGGCACCTGTGGTATTGCCCTCTTCTATTTCCTGGTGATCTGTGCTCTCATTTTGTGGTTCTCAGATGAGTTATTGTTGGTCGTCCTGCGGCTGGTGTTCTTGGCACGAGGGGGGAGGCGGACCAGGTTGTCTGCTCTGGGGAATTCATTAAGTGCCCTGATTACAGAGGTTGCTAATGACTTGTCTCCCTGGGCGGTAATGCTAGGCATGCATTCCCAAATAGAAGGAGATTGTGCCACGATGCAGAGTTCTGGGAGCATTGTTGACCTTTGTCAGCAGACTGGTGAGTTTGGCTGCGCTTGGTGACGGGCAGCCTTGGGGATGTGGGGCAAGGTCCTGGTGGACGTCGCTTTGACTGCTTCAAGCAGATTATTTGCTGAAATGAAGTTGAGGGAGGTATTGTTCCTCGCTCCTGCAGCAGGTTGTCCATCGTCGCTGCCCCGGGGCAGGCGCCTAGACCCTAGACAACCACCTGAATTGACAGTATGATAGCGGACAGTTCCATTTGAATTGAGACGATACCGTCTGTCACACACTTGACAGTTTCCTCTTGGTGTTCATCTTCTTGGCTGGAAAGAGGCTGTGTGTCAGGTGCGACATGTGCCATGCCTAGATGTGATGACGCCTGGCTGCCCACTGAGTGCACCCTCTCCTTCCCGGTGGAGAGTAACACGGCAAGCATTACCCTCCTGGGGGAGTTGGCATGGCCTGGGCACCGTGTGTGGGTAGGCTGTGTGTTGATGGGCGGCTGGCTGGGTCGGGCGCAGGTAGCGGGGTGGGGGAAGATGGCGGGCGGGGTGGTGGAGGGGGGGCACGCGAGGGAGGCCGCCGTCACACTTGTTACACACTATCAACACTCGGGAAATCACTAGTGCACTTGTTTTTTTAACACTACACTCACCGATTTGCTTATGAACGCACTAACTTTCCACTAACATCACTGTAGGCAGCTCGAGAGCCTCCCCCATCACTCCCCCATCCCCCCGCCTGGGGGTGGTGTGGGGCGGCACTGAGACGGCGGCGACCCTCCCTCACCCTCACCCTATACTGTACCTGCCTCGCCATACACAAAGCTCAGACAACGCACCTTTCTACGTTCATTGTGTTGGAATGAAGGAGTACGGTTCTTCTTGTCACCCCCGGGCCTTCAGCAGGTATTCATACCTACATAGATCAAGTCTTGGCTGGCTCAGGCATCGTGATCCACGTTGAAATTGGTTCAAGTGTAGGACCTTGCTCACCACGTGTCCGTCCCCCTCTCCCTTCTTCTCTATATATATATATATATA
>WNGS01159901.1:0-31611 GCA_020271785.1 Procambarus virginalis
TATATCTGTGGTGTAGTGTAACATCTGTGGTGTAGTTAGTGTAATATCTGTGGTGTAGTGTAGTGTAACATCTGTGGTGTAGTGTAGTGTAATATCTGTGGTGTAGTGTAGTGTAACATCTGTGGTGTAGTTAGTGTAACATCTGTGGTGTAGTGTAACATCTGTGTAGTGTAGTGTAAATCTGTGTGTGTAGTGTAATTGTGGTGTAGATAGTGTAACTGTGGTGTAGTGTGTAACATCTGTGGTGTAGTTAGTGTAACATCTGTGGTGTAGATGTAGTGTAATATCTGTGTGTGGTAGTGTAACATCTGTGGTGTAGTTAGTGTAACATCTGTGTGTAGTGTAACATTGTGGGGTAGTGTAACATCTGTGGTGTAGGTAACATCTGTGGTGTAGATAGTGTAATCAGCTGTGGTGTAGTGTAACATCTGTGGTGTAGATAGTGTTAATTCTGTGGTGTAATAGTGTAAATCTGTGGTGTGATAGTGTAAACATCTGTGGTGTAGATAGTGTACACTGTGGTGTTGTGTAACATCTGGTGTGTAGAATTCACTATCTGTCTTCCTTTAAATAGAGTATATGACAACACTGTCGATGTTGATGTTCAGTGTGACAACTGAAACATGACCAATAAATGGAGCAGTTCAACTCATAAAGAGTAGCTCGTTGGGTGAGAAGCTGGGACCCACGAGCTCCACCCATGGTAGCGGTTGGGTGGGTGAAACACTGGGGACTGGACCCGGGAGCACAGTCTCATCACTACAAGGGGGGTTGGGGTAGTAAGCGGCCACCCTTGCCGCAACCGATCACCGGACCTTTAACCAAATCAGTTTCACCAAATTATTGCTGGCAAGGTTGAAAATGGTGCACATTAATATTAAAAGTCAACTGTGCCGTGCTGGAGAGTTACAAACATGACCCCGCACTCCACTCCCTACTACTCTCTTCCAAAACTTCAAGCGGCGGGTAAAGGTTCGAGGCCCGATATGCTTTCCTTCCCAGCATTTATTAAATATTTAGCTGAATTCCTGGTTGCGCTGCTCACTCTGGACGAGAGCAGCCCATCCTCGAACCAAGTCCTTTCCATCCAGTGGTCGACCCCATTCACCAATTTTAACATACTGTTCATTCAAAACAGAAATTTAATCAAATATAAATTAATATTATTATATATTAACATATTGTGCTAATATAAAATAACCTAACAAGTGCCTATTTAGGTACTTGTTAGGTTAGGTGTTTAGATTCTGTTGGCGATTATTTGTATTTGTAGTTCGTGGGTAAATTTTCGTGGTTCGTGGCATTTACGGTTGTTGTTGTTGTTGTTGTTTAGGGGCGACGACAAGCGTGTGATCACCTGCGCCCCGCCTCAGGTCATCACACGTATACGGTTAATCCCAAAACCGAAGACAGATGACTGGGGAGCCCCAGGAGTCCCTCAGGGGGACGAGCTCCGGCCCCGCCCCACACAGAGGACACTGGGTAGCAAAACCACAAACTCGGCCCCCAACTAAAACGCAAAAGTCATCCTTCTCCTTCCAGCAGAGCAGAAGCCAGCCGCCCACCACGGCTGAGGGCACACCAGGAGCCCACTACGGCTGAGGGCACACCAGATGCCCACCACGGCTGAGGGCACACCAGGAGCCCACCACGACTGAGGGCACACCAGGAGCCCACTACGGCTGAGGGCACACCAGGAGCCCACCACGGCTGAGGGCACACCAGGAGCCCACCACGACTGAGGGCACACCAGGAGCCCACTACGGCTGAGGGCACACCAGGAGCCCACTACGGCTGAGGGCACACCAGGAGCCCACCACCACCCACCAACTCCCGGCACCTCTGGGCCCAGCCGGCGACGGACACCGTCACCACGCCGTGAGAACCATCCAGAACACGTTAAAAATAATCTATCGACAATCCTGTGACCCAAAGCGATACGTGTGAGGGGCGTCGTATGGACCGTTGAACAGGGATGCCAAACGGCAGTATCAAATACAACAGAACGTGATCCTTCGGCTCCCAGGCGGAGGAGGTGTCCAGACGTCCGCTCGGCCTCAAGGTTGAACCAGGAGTCTCGGGAGTATTTACGGCCTTGTGATTTGTACAAAGTTCGTCAGTTAAACACTTGTTCCGGAAGTGTTCGAACGTCATCAATCGTGAGTCGTGTCTAGACCGTTTTTCATTCATAAACAGGGGGTTTGGCGGGTGCATGGAATGGACTTTGGGTCTTTGTTTGGAGGACGGGCTGACAATGGCGGGGTTTACTAATGAGACGTTATCCGAATCTGTCAGAAAAGTTCGCTCGTTAAAACCACCACATTTTCCTTAGTAATGACAAGCATCCTAATTGATGTCTTTTATGACAAGTGACGTCAGTAAATTACACATAAAAACATGCAATATTAAATTATTGCATAAAATATTTGTATCGCATATATATATATATATATATATATATATATATATATATATATATATATATATATATATATATATATATATATTAGCTCCAGAGTGTCCCTTTATAGTATAATATTATACTATATTAATCATTTAATCATTTACAACATTAATTATTTAATAATATTTATAAAATGTTCTACTGATTTTCCTACTAAGGAAATATAGGTGTAACAAGAGAGAACTACCAACAGAGGCAGGTCAAACTGTTCAGTTGTGGGCCGCCACAGGCAAGTGAACACCAGTGACGTGATCCACTGTTTATCCTAAAGGCATTCCATCCCTCACCTCCAAACACCACAAATATTTAGCCCATCATCAAACAAGGACCAGCGGGTTCACGGTGTATATATAGAAAATATGGACGGTTTCAGTCAGTAAGTGTCGGCATTGTGTACACTTGCCAGTCTGTGTGTTGGACGCCGTGATGGTCACTCGCCTCCAGCAGCTGCTGTAAATACTCCCTAAAGCAACGTTGCCCCAACACTCTCCCTAACCTTTCCTACGCCAAACTATTCATAAACGCACAACATATCATGAAATTTATTTATATATGAGAAAAGTTTGTCATTAGACCGTCTGAATGGTTCATCCTGTTAGTTGGGTGCCAGATGTGCAAGTCAAATACCGCAATATTTAAGTGGAAATACATTTGCTTCAGCGGACACATAAATAGGAATACAAGAAAAGTAATTCTCAAATATAATCTCAAGTTGTCAATAATGAACGGGTCCAAACCTTAACTTTTGAGCGTAGACGAAATGCAGTTGCCCAAGTAATTAGTGAATGTCAGCTACCACTTGCTTGGTCCATCTAACGACGCCTTTCCACTAACAAGACGGAACGCACACGCTTACCACTCACTACTGATTTTAGAAATAAATAAATGCGTTAAACTACGTTCCGTCAAATGTCAATTTCTTTGATCTTGATCTTGCTTTAAGTCAACGAAACGGTAACTTTAACGAGGTTGGGTGTGTTGTACAAGTTCCTGTGTTGGAGGTGATAGACTCCACCCAAGGAACACGCTACACTCCCTGTAACACACCTGCGTCCACACAGGGCACCACTACAACACACAGGCCGGATCAACTACCCGGTAAACTGGCCGCCACACTAAAGTACCAGTATCACACTGGCTGGTCTTACCGTAGGACAACCGTCATCACGCCAGGCTGTTTAAAACAGCGGCCGTCCGCCCCCCCGACGCAGTCATCAATTTTAACATACTGTGTATTAAAATTGGTTTGTTTTCATATATATATTATTATTCTTATATATAATAATTCTATATATAGGCATAGGTTAGGTTAGGTATTTAGGTTCTGTTGGCGATTATTTGTATTTGTAGTACGTGGGTGAAGCATTTATAGCGTTGTGATTCGAACAAAATTCGTCAGTGAAGCACTTGTTCCGGATGTGTTCGAACGTCAGCAGTTGTGTGTCGTGTGTAAACCGCTTTTCATTCATAAACAGGGGGTTTGGCGGGTGCATGGAATTATTTTGGATCTTTGTTTGGAGGACGGGCTGCATTTACAGAATTGTGGTTCGAACAAAGGACATGAGCGAAGCACTTGTTCCGGAAGTGCTCGGACGTCATCCAGCCACCCGCCAAACCCCCTGTTTATGAATGAAAAACGGTTTACGCACGACTCACAATTGATGACGTTCGAACACTACCGGAACAAGTGCTTCACTGACGAATTTTGTTCGAACCACAACGCTGTAAATGCTTCACCCACGTACTACAAATACAAATGATCGCCAACAGAACCTAAACACTTAACCTAACCTAACCAGTGCCTAAATATTTTACAATATGGTAATATAAAATAATATTAATTATATTTGCAAAAATTCCTATTTTGCGTTCTTAAAATTTATGAATGCGTATGTGGGGTCGACCGCTGGATGGAATGGACTTGGTCTAAGAACAGGTTGCGACATCAGATGTGAGTCGTGTGTAAACCGCTTTTCATTCATAAACAGGGGGTTTGGCGGCTGGATTAAAGAGCTTGGATCTTTGTATGCGAGGACGGGTTGGAATAAAATACACTTTATACACGACTCACAATGAATGACGTTCGAACTTCACCCACGCAAACAACAGCCAACATAACTTAAACACCTAACCTAACCTAACATATGCCTAACATACACAGAACTCTAGTATATAAAATATATAATACTAATTTATACACGATAAAAAAATGTTTTAATACAGTACCTTAAAATTTATGAGCGTACGTTGATTGATACCAACGTTGCAAAACACCTTATCAAGGCCTAATTGTGCACAAATTCATACCATTAGTTATTTATATCGAATAAATTGTCGTTCTAAATTATATCCTGCGGAAGTTGTTGAGGTCGGCGTGTGGGGATGGTCGCTGCTTGGACGATCCTAGGCTGAAGACGGGTTACAGCTCCTTATTGCTAAAACGAATGTTGTTTGACTGCAAATTATCGCTGCCCCTTGCGAGAAATTATATATATTGTAATGGATATAAATAGCGCTTAACGGATTGAACTCGGGCCTGTAAAATACGTAGCCGATGCTCCATTAATCATACAAATCCATTATTGTATAATAATGGGTAAAGTACATAATAATCGAAAATGCAGGGTATAAAAATATATGTATATTTATACAAAAATACATTGATAATAAAATCAGCATATTTCCTTTATAATGTCATAATGTAATGTATTAATAAGCATGATAATCTATAATGAGACTGCAAATTAATTAATGGTTGCAACTTGAAATTGAATACGCTGTCACAAGACTTAAATAGTACACGTGCATACTCCATAATTTCTGACATTAAATTTAATTAAGCCTGGATCTGCCTATCATGTTCAGCACGTATCATGCAATCAATATGTCACATGCCAGCGTGGGAGTGTTGAGAGAGAGCTTAGGTGCTGACGTTTAACACGTACACTCACTTACCCACAAGCGTCAAAGGCCACAATCTATACTTTATTCGTGAATTTCAAGTTATAAATCTCTCAGTTTAGCATAAAAGTAAGCACTGAGCGTACATACACAGAGCGGTGTATTCAAGTGTTTAAGTAAGTTAAGAAGAATTAAGGCACTATGTACACGCCTAACTGCTTGATTGAGTTAAGGCTCCTTGGTCTCACCTCTCAACCGTCAGTCAGCTGGTGTACAAATTCTTGAGCCTGTTGTGCTCTATCATATCTATATTTGCGTCAGACAGCGTCAACAGACAATGAGTGAACGAGTACTACCGTTCATCTTAGAATATCATCAGTGAAGTTTATTCCCAGACTTGTGTGTGTGTGTGTACTCACCTATTCACCAATTTGTGCTTGCAGGATCGAGCATTGGCTCTTGGATCCCGCTTTTCCAGCCATCGGTTGTTTACAGCAATGACTCCTGTCCCATTTCCCTATCACATCTAATTTTAAAATTATGAATAGAGTTTGCTTCCACAACCTGTTCCCCAAGTGCATTCCATTTTTCCACTACTCTCACGCTAACAGAAAACTTCCTAACATCTCTGTGACTCATCACAGTGTATGTGTGTGTGTGTGTGTGTGTGTGTGTGTGTGTGTGTGTGTGTGTGTGTGTGAGTGTGAGTGTGAGTGTGAGTGTGAGTGTGAGTGTGTGTGTGTGTGTGTGTGTAGATTATATATCAGTGAGAGGATAGAAGAAATATTGTTAACATTGTGAGCGGCGGCAGCTGTTCCATGTCAGTCACGCCCTAACACGCTCCCCCAGGCTCCCCCAGGCTCCCCCAGGCTCCCCCAGGCTCTCCCAGGCTCCCACAAGCTCTCCCAGGCTCCCCCAGGCTCCCCCAGGCTCGCCCAGGCTCCCACAAGCTCTCCCAGACTCCCGCAGGCTCCCCCAGGCTCCCGCAAGCTCTTCCAGGCTCCCACAAGCTCTCCCAGGCTCCCCCAGGCTCCCGCAAGCTCTTCCAGGCTCCCAGAAGCTCTCCCAGGCTCCCCCAGGCTCTCCCAGACTCCCGTAGGCTCGCCCAGGCTCCTGCAAGCTCTTCCAGGCTCCCACAAGCTCTCCCAGGCTCCCGCAAGCTCTTCCAGGCTCCCACAAGCTCTCCCAGGCTCCCCCAGGCTCTCCCAGATTCCCGCAGGCTTCCCCAGGCTCCCGCAAGCTCTTCCAGGCTCCCCCAGGCTCTCCCGACTCCCGCAGGCTCCCCCAGGCTCCCGCAAGCTCTTCCAGGCTCCCACAAGCTCTCCCAGGCTCCCCCAGGCTCCCGCAAGCTCTTCCAGGCTCCCACAAGCTCTCCCAGGCTCCCCAGGCTCTTCCAGACTCCCGCAGGCTCCCCAGCTCCCACAAGCTCTCCCAGGCTCCCCAGGCTCTCCCAGACTCCCACAGGCTCCCCCAGGCTCCCGCAAGCTCTTCCAGGCTCCCACAAGCTCTCCCAGGCTCTCCCAGGCGGGAACTGCACCCGGTGTTGTGGGATGATCCTTATCTGATAACCACGCGATAAAATGAGAATTTATTGGGTGTTCGGGCGCTGGGGGATTTTGTGATTAATGTCCGATTATTGTGGTCCATCCCATTTGAGTCCTTGGTGAACGCCACGCGCACTAATGCTACCCTGCCTCCAAATCTGTGTTTACAATTTACTATTTGTATCTGCAGAATCGAACTATTAGCTCTGGAACTCCGCCTTTCAAAACCAATTTATTTTTCCAGTATTATTGCTACTACATATTTCTCTTACGCGCAGCCATAACCAGGAAGCAGCCCGTGGCAACTGTCTAACTCCCAGGTACCTTACACACAGGTAGGTATTAGTACCGTGATGCATCAAATGAACAAATCCACTAGGGCCGTGATGAGGGTTCGAACCTATGTCCGAGAGGATCCCAGACGCTGCCTTAATCGACTGTGCCACGACACGGTTAAAAGAATTGCAACCGGGAGTTCATCTGCCCCTCACACGGAGGTTTGTGTCTCGGAGAGACTGCAGGATCCGTGTGAGGGGCAGATGAACTCCCGGATGCAATCCTTTTACCGTGTCGTGGCACAGTCGATTAAGGCGCGTCTCGAACCAACCACTTGGGCTGGACGGTAGAGCGACGGTCTCGCTTCATACAGGTAGGCGTTCAATCCCCCGACCGTCCAAGTAGTTGGGCACCATTCCTTCCCCCTCGTCCCATCCCAAATCCTTATCCTGACCCCTTCCCAGTGCTATATAGTCGTAATGGCTTGGCGCTTTCCCTTGATAATTCCTTCCTTCCTTCCTTCGGATCCTCTCCGACGTAGGCTCGTAGGACGCTAAGCCCCGAAATCATCTCAAGATAACTAACCTCGTGCTGAGTCAACTGTTATGTCTGTCATCGTGCTGAGACATGTTTGGGTGAGATGGTATGCATACACAAGCAAGTCACAACAACGCGTCTGGGGCACCCAGGACGCTATCTTCTTGAGGTTATCTTGAGATGATTTCGGGGCTTTTTAGTGTCCCCGCGGCCCCAGTCCTCGACCAGGCCTCCACCCCAGGAAGCAGCCCGTGACAGCTGACTAACACCCAGGTACCTATTTTACTGCTAGGTAACAGGGGCATAGGGTGAAAGAAACTCTGCCCATTGTTTCTCGCCGGCACCTGGGATCGAACCCGGGACCACAGGATCACAAGTCCACGCTGGTTCCATCCTCGTCCTGCTAACAACATTTTATCATGGTAGACATTGTTATCAGGTGAATTATGAATAACGTTCTGAGATGGTTACCGTCTATAATGTCACGAGACTCTTACCGTCTATCGTGTCACGAGACTCTTACCGTCTATCGTGTCACGAGACTCTTACCGTCTATCGTGTCACGAGACTCTTACCGTCTATCGTGTCACGAGACTCTTACCGTCTATCGTGTCACGAGACTCTTACCGTCTATCGTGTCACGAGACTCTTACCGTCTATCGTGTCACGAGACTTACCGTCTATCGTGTCACGAGACTCTTACCGTCTATCGTGTCACGAGACTCTTACCGTCTATCGTTCACGAGACTCTTACCATCTATAATATCACGAGACTTACCGTCTATCGTGTCACGACTCTTACCGTCTATCATGTCACGAGACTCTTACCGTCTATCGTGTCACGGGCTGCTTACCGTCAATCATATCATGAGGCTATTATTGTCTATCGTGTCATGAACTGTTACCATCTATCATAGAGCAGCCACTTCTCTCAACTAATAGCTCGCGTTTTTGACGTTATCGTAACCATCGTTACAAATGAAGTCAATTAAGATAAGTAATGGCTCCAGATATCATTCCTTCCCCTTTGTGTCATCCCAAAGCCTTATCCTGATCCCTTCCAAGTGCTATATAGTCGACATGCCTTGGCGTTTTCCCCTGATAATTCCCCTCCCCTCCAGATATCTAACTTATCTATGCATCGGAGTGGACAGGTTAGGGGGTTGCTTGGGTTGGTACGTTTCTAGTTAGGCTAAAAGGTGGATTTTTTAATTGAGTGGCAACTCAAAGAAAACGGGCTGGGAGGCGAGCCTTACTGGAGCCTGGAACATATCGTATTACTCTTTCTGTTTTTAGTGTACTGGTTGGTTCTGGTAGATAGTAGTAGATACTGGTAGATAGTAGGTACTGGGAGGTATTTGTGAATACTAGAAGATACTGGTAGATATTAGTACGAACTGGTAGATACTAGTATGTATTAGTAGGCACTAGCAGATATTAGTAGATACTGGTAGGTGGTAGTAGTAAGTATTAGCAGATACTGGTAGTGCAGCTAGTGCTGTCAGTGAAGACTTGAGGCAGTTGTTGAGTGACACTGACTGTAACAGTGAGTGTGTCAGTGAGTGTGACAGTGAGTGTGTCAGTGAGTGTGTCAGTGAGTGTGTCAGTGAGTGTGACAGCGAGTGTGTCAGTGAGTGTGACAGTGAGTGTGTCAGTGAGTGTGTCAGTGAGTGTGACAGTGAGTGTGTCAGTGAGTGTGTCAGTGAGTGTGACAGTGAGTGTGACACTGACTGTAACAGTGAGTGTGACAGTGAGTGTGACAGTGAGTGTGTCAGTGAGTGTGACAGTGAGTGTGTCAGTGAGTGTGACAGTGAGTGTGACAGTGAGTGTGTCAGTGAGTGTGTCAGTGAGTGTGACAGTGAGTGTGTCAGTGAGTGTGTCAGTGAGTGTGACAGTGAGTGTGTCAGTGAGTGTGACAGTGAGTGTGACAGTGAGTGTGACAGTGAGTGTGTCAGTGAGTGTGACAGTGAGTGTGTCAGTGAGTGTGTCAGTGAGTGTGACAGTGAGTGTGACAGTGAGTGTGTCAGTGAGTGTGTCAGTGAGTGTGTCAGTGTGACAGTGAGTGTGACAGTGAGTGTGACAGTGAGTGTGTCAGTGAGTGTGTCAGTGAGTGTGACAGTGAGTGTATCAGTGAGTGTGACAGTGAGTGTGTCAGTGAGTGTGACAGTGAGTGTGTCAGTGAGTGTGACAGTGAGTGTGTCAGTGAGTGTGACAGTGAGTGTGTCAGTGAGTGTGACAGTGAGTGTGTCAGTGAGTGTGTCAGTGAGTGTGTCAGTGAGTGTGACAGTGAGTGTGTCAGTGAGTGTGACAGTGAGTGTGTCAGTAAGTGTGACAGTGAGTGTGACAGTGAGTGTGTCAGTGAGTGTGACAGTGAGTGTGTCAGTGAGTGTGTCAGTGTGACAGTGAGTGTGTCAGTGAGTGTGTCAGTGAGTGTGACAGTGAGTGTGTCAGTGAGTGTGTCAGTGAGTGTGACAGTGAGTGTGTCAGTGAGTGTGACAGTGAGTGTGTCAGTGAGTGTGTCAGTGAGTGTGACAGTGAGTGTGTCAGTGACTGTGACAGTGAGTGTGTCAGTGAGTGTGTCAGTGAGTGTGTCAGTGAGTGTGACAGTGAGTGTGTCAGTGAGTGTGTCAGTGACTGTGACAGTGAGTGTGTCAGTGAGTGTGACAGTGAGTGTGTCAGTGAGTGTGTCAGTGAGTGTGACAGTGAGTGTGACAGTGAGTGTGTCAGTGAGTGTGACAGTGAGTGTGTCAGTGAGTGTGACAGTGAGTGTGTCAGTGAGTGTGTCAGTGTGACAGTGAGTGTGTCAGTGTGACAGTGAGTGTGTCAGTGACTGTGACAGTGAGTGTGTCAGTGACTGTGACAGTGAGTGTGTCAGTGAGTGTGACAGTGAGTGTGTCAGTGAGTGTGACAGTGAGTGTGTCAGTGAGTGTGTCAGTGAGTGTGTCAGTGAGTGTATCAGTGAGTGTGTCAGTGAGTGTGACAGTGAGTGTGTCAGTGAGTGTGACAGTGAGTGTGTCAGTGTGACAGTGAGTGTGACAGTGAGTGTGTCAGTGAGTGTGTCAGTGAGTGTGTCAGTGTGACAGTGAGTGTGACAGTGAGTGTGTCAGTGAGTGTGTCAGTGAGTGTGACAGTGAGTGTGTCAGTGAGTGTGTCAGTGAGTGTGTCAGTGAGTGTATCAGTGAGTGTGTCAGTGAGTGTGACAGTGAGTGTGTCAGTGAGTGTGACAGTGAGTGTGTCAGTGAGTGTGTCAGTGAGTGTGACAGTGAGTGTGTCAGTGAGTGTGTCAGTGAGTGTGTCAGTGAGTGTGTCAGTGAGTGTGTCAGTGAGTGTGACAGTGAGTGTGTCAGTGAGTGTGTCAGTGAGTGTGACAGTGAGTGTGACAGTGAGTGTGACAGTGAGTGTGTCAGTGAGTGTGCCAGTGAGTGTGTCAGTGAGTGTGTCAGTGTGACAGTGAGTGTATCAGTGAGTGTGTCAGTGAGTGTGTCAGTGAGTGTGTCAGTGAGTGTGTCAGTGAGTGTATCAGTGAGTGTGTCAGTGAGTGTGACAGTGAGTGTGTCAGTGAGTGTGACAGTGAGTGTGTCAGTGAGTGTGTCAGTGAGTGTGTCAGTGAGTGTGTCAGTGACTGTGACAGTGAGTGTGTCAGTGAGTGTGTCAGTGAGTGTGTCAGTGAGTGTGACAGTGAGTGTGTCAGTGAGTGTGTCAGTGACTGTGACAGTGAGTGTGTCAGTGAGTGTGTCAGTGAGTGTGTCAGTGAGTGTGACAGTGAGTGTGTCAGTGAGTGTGACAGTGAGTGTGACAGTGAGTGTGTCAGTGAGTGTGTCAGTGAGTGTGACAGTGAGTGTGTCAGTGAGTGTGTCAGTGAGTGTGTCAGTGAGTGTGTCAGTGAGTGTGACAGTGAGTGTGTCAGTGAGTGTGACAGTGAGTGTGTCAGTGAGTGTGACAGTGAGTGTGTCAGTGAGTGTATCAGTGAGTGTGTCAGTGAGTGTGTCAGTGAGTGTGTCAGTGAGTGTGACAGTGAGTGTGTCAGTGAGTGTGACAGTGAGTGTGACAGTGAGTGTGTCAGTGAGTGTGACAGTGAGTGTGTCAGTGAGTGTAGGCGAATGGAGTAGGTCTTTTAATTTTAAGCCGTAAACATGAGACTTATAAGGCTCCCGCCACGTAAACTTACCAGACGGAGCAAGACAACAAGAGCAAAGTATGCGTCATATGTTAGACGAGGGGCATCTTCGTCCCCCGCCCCTTCAACCCCTCCCCTAACCCTCCCCAACCCAACCCTTCTACCCCTCAATCAACCCGCGCCACCATTTTAACACCTCCCTCAACACTCCAACTCCTCCCCAATCCCCTAAATGATCCTCCAACCTGTCCCCAGCCCTCCATCAGCAACCTCAACCCTCTCCCCAGCACTCCAAAACCTCCCCCAATACTCTCCGAGCCTCTAACTCCTCCACCAACCCCACAGCCGCTCCTCCAACACCCCTCCTGGCCCGTCTCTCCGCCTCCTCCCGCTTCCCCAGCTCCCAGAGGGATCATTCATATCTGGGTGTCATGAAGCCAATAGGCAACTCCTCCCACGGCGCACCAGTGAATCCAGTGTTTGCTGTATCTGGTATTGACCGTGGCCTTGACGGTACGTGGCCGTTGTGGACGTGACCATGCTGGAGGGAGACAGCTATGTGCGTGACCATGCTGGAGGGAGACAGCTATGGGCGTGACCATGCTGGAGGGAGACAGCTATAGGCGTGACCATGCTGGAGGGAGACAGCTATGGGCGTGACCATGCTGGAGGGAGACAGCTATAGGCGTGATCATGCTGGAGGGAGACAGCTATGTGCGTGACCATGCTGGAGGGAGACAGCTATGTGCGTGACCATGCTGGAGGGAGACAGCTATGGGCGTGACCATGCTGGCGGAGACAGCTATGGGCGTGACCATGCTGGCGGAGACAGCTATGGGCGTGACCATGCTGGCGGAGACAGCTATGGGCGTGACCATGCTGGAGGGAGACAGCTATGTGCGTGACCATGCTGGAGGGAGACAGCTATGGGCGTGACCATGCTGGCGGAGACAGCTATGGGCGTGACCATGCTGGCGGAGACAGCTATGGGCGTGACCATGCTGGCGGAGACAGCTATAGGCGTGACCATGCTGGAGGGAGACAGCTATGGGCGTGACCATGCTGGAGGGAGACAGCTATGTGCGTGACCATGCTGGAGGGAGACAGCTATAGGCGTGACCATGCTGGAGGGGACAGCTATGGGCGTGACCATGCTGGAGGAGACAGCTATGGGCGTGACCATGCTGGAGGAGACAGCTATAGGCGTGACCATGCTGGAGGGAGACAGCTATGGGCGTGACCATGCTGGAGGGAGACAGCTATGGGCGTGACCATGCTGGAGAAGACAGCTATGGGCGTGACCATGCTGGAGAAGACAGCTATGGGCGTGACCATGCTGGAGGAGACAGCTATGGGCGTGACCATGCTGGAGAAGACAGCTATGGACGTGACCATGCTGGAGGGAGACAGCTATGGGCGTGACCATGCTGGAGGGAGACAGCTATGGGCGTGACCATGCTGGAGGGAGACAGCTATGGGCGTGACCATGCTGGAGGGAGACAGCTATGGGCGTGACCATGCTGGAGGAGACAGCTATGGGCGTGACCATGCTGGAGGGAGACAGCTATGGGCGTGACCATGCTGGAGGAGACAGCTATGGGCGTGACCATGCTGGAGAAGACAGCTATGGACGTGACCATGCTGGAGGGAGACAGCTATGGGCGTGACCATGCTGGAGGGAGACAGCTATGGGCGTGACCATGCTGGAGGGAGACAGCTATGGGCGTGACCATGCTGGAGGGAGACAGCTATGGGCGTGACCATGCTGGAGGGAGACATCATTAACCAAAATGCTAAAATTAAAGTTAAAGTCTAAAAAGCTAATTTCACCAAAATTTAAAACAAGCAAAATAAAACAGGAAAGGTGGTGGAAAGCCTGGTGCATGTAGCGTGGTGGAAGCCAAGCAACATTGACAATCAGGTTAAGCTCATGGAAGGCGGGAGACCCGTGACCACAACAGTCATGGGGTTTAGCAGCACGTCTTATCAACTGGAGAGCGACCTCACCATATGCACCCCCAGGGATCCACACCAGTACTGATACGCTGTGCACAGGCCATACATACAGTTAGGGGAGTGTGCAACAATGCCAGGCCGAGTGGAAAGGCTCGACACGTGTGGCAGTGTGAGCTAGTCCAGTTGTAAGTCCACTACGGCTCACCATAGCCCGTGCTACTTGGAACTTCTTGTTCCAGGTAGCGAATCTTTAACAACAACAACAAAAAGTCCAGTTGCATGACATCGGTCACTGCTTGGCCTCTACATTAATAGTAAGCTTAGGGTCAATATATAAAAAAAGCCTATGTTCAACAGTAGGCAGACTATACGTCAGGTATACATGACTAACTCTGCGCTTCTCAAATGATATTACCAATCTATCACCATACACCTGCGGTGTCTGTGCATGGGGTTAACAACCATTACCACCACACACTCACCATTTCCCATAAATCAGCCATTAGGACAGCAACAATTATTCTCTCCTCAGATAATATAGATCATCATTATTTAATTATTTAAAGATTTTAACATGCACATTTCCCCAGCTAAATATATAATTACTAAGAGACATGTAATTGTGCTCAAGGGGAGCTTGATAAACACTACCACGCTGTATGTGATGAACTGGTGGCTGTGGTGGATTGTTGGACTGTGCAGACACCACATCCAATCACCAAACTGTCTCCTGCCTGTGATGTTATATATATCTAAAATGTTTGTCTCCTGCTATGTGATGTTATAGTATACCTAAATGTTTGTCTCCTGCTATGTGATGTTATATATACCTAAAATGTTGTGCTCCTGCTATGTGATGTTATATATACCTAAAATGTTTGCCTTCTACCATGTGATATTATATATGCCTAAACGTCCAAANGATGTGCTTATACATAAGCATATCTATATACATATGGATGCACTCATGTTTATGATATATAAAAACAATAATTATAGAGGACTAACAGTGAAGACTATCACTCGTAACGACACGACGTCTCCAGTTACAACCTGGACGGAGGGACGTCTTGCTTACCACAGCTCTTGCTTACCACAGCTCTTGCTTACCACAGCTCTTGCTTACCACAGCTCTTGCTTACCAGAGCAAGAGGAAGTAAGAATACCAGAGCAAGAGGAGGTAAGAATACCAGAGCAAGAGGAGGTAAGAATACTAGAGCAAGAGCAAGTAAGAATACTAGAGCAAGAGCAAGTAAGAATACTAGAGCAAGAGGAGGTAAGAATACTAGAGCAAGAGCAAGTAAGAATACTAGAGCAAGAGGAAGTAAGAATACTAGAGCAAGAGCAAGTAAGAATACTAGAGCAAGAGCAAGTAAGAATACTAGAGCAAGAGCAAGTAAGAATACTAGAGCAAGAGGAAGTAAGAATACTAGAGCAAGAGGAAGTAAGAATACTAGAGCAAGAGCAAGTAAGAATACTAGAGCAAGAGGAAGTAAGAATACTGAGCAAGAGCAAGTAAACTACTAGAGCAAGAGCAAGTAAGAATACTAGAGCAAGAGAAGTAAGAATACTAGAGCAAGAGGAAGAAAAGTAGCAAGAGGAGGTAAGAATACTAGAGCAAGAGCAAGTAAGAATACTAGAGCAAGAGGAAGTAAGAATACTAGAGCAAGAGGAGTAAGAATACTAGAGCAAGAGCAAGTAAGAATACTAGAGCAAGAGGAAGTAAGAATACTAGAGCAAGAGGAAGTAAGAATACTAGAGCAAGAAGGTACCGCTACTAAAAATAAGAAGAGAGACAGAACTGGAGACACGATAATAAGCTTCACAAATCCCAAGGTGAAGCATTTAACCAAAATTACCTCAATTTCTTTCATTATAAATATGACGTCATTACCAAATTGCTAATATTATATGTCACCTGGCCAAATGTAGTCCGAATTTTGCTTGTAGGGTTGAGCGCTAGTTCCTGAGCCCCGCCGCACCAGCTGTTGACTATGTGCCTCTATATGCAGCAACTTCTGCCCTGCCTCATACTCAGTATGTCCCTATGTTATTGCTCTGCCTCATATTCAACATGTTCTTGCCCTGCCTCATATTCAACATGTTCTTGCCCTGCCTCATACTCATGTCCTCTTTATCATCTGTTTCTCTCCATGCGTGTCGAGCTAAAAGAAAACAGGTCTTCAGGTAAAGTATGATCATCGAGATATAATACATGGCAAAACTGGAATGTGGCCGAGGCTACTTCTACCCTCCAAACAGGTCATACAGATCAATTATCGATCTGGGATATATTACCACATCCGAGAGGTCACGTCTACTAGCTAATGACCATGGATTTGCTCGCTGGTCGCCAGAGGGAGTGGACGTGCTCAGGTGTTGCTCCCAAGTTGACGACCAAAGCGTGGTGTCGGTGGTTGGGTGTTGCTCCTGTGCCCTGTGTGGTGCCCTGTGTGGTATCTTGTACAGGGTACGGTTTTCGCTTTCCGAAGGGATCGTCTATGCCCCCTCTTAAGCGAACGTCTTCGGTAGTGCTCGAGTTTGTAATGCCTTTTGACAATACAGCGCTTGTGGAAGTGCTCAGTGTGCAGTTGACAGACCTGGTGGGTGTGCAGATCATTCAAGACCGCCGTGTTGTTGTTAAATTTGTTCGATCCGATGTGTTCCGGAAGTTCCTTGATCGGTGTGAGGGTTGTTCATTCCCCATGCTGCTCGATGGTGCTGATACGGTACGTGTGGTAAACTTGAATGTGATGTTGACATACGTGGCGGTGTGCCTTTTTGAAGTGGCGGATGGCCTGTTAACCAGGTGGTTTGGGCAGTATGGGAAAGTGTCAGGCATGAGGTGGAATATAGTTTTTCGCTAGTTATTGTAAGGGGGATGCTTGCGGGCACCAGGACGCTGACGATGTCCCTGACATGGGATGTACCATCGTGATTATCCCTGATGGGGGCTTACGCTTTGTTGTATGTATTCCAGTCAGCCCCGCACCTGTTATCGGTGTGGTCTACAGGGTCGTCCAGCCGCAACGTGGAGGCGGTTGCTTGCGTCAACATCTAGGGAGGGTAATTTTCCGCCCCTTCGGACCCAAGAAGTTTATGCGGAGGTGTTGGTTGAGGTTGTCGTCTCACCTTCCAGCCTGCCAGACTTAGCGCCTGGCTGTGTGTCCCGGATGCTTGCGTGGAGCCGGTGGAGCGCCCTGTACATCAGGGAGCTGCTGACCAGCCGGTGTATCGATGAAGCTTCAACTCCAAAGCTTTGTGTGGTGTCGAATGTGCCGGTGGAGATACACGATGTGTGCCGCCTGCTGTGGTGGTGGTGCCAGCTTCCCGGGAGATGTCTCCGTCAGCTTTGGGGAGCAGTTCTGGTCCACTTGCTCCACCTGTAGGGTCTCTGGACGTGGGGGGGGGGTTTCCCCCCTCGTTTCAGTAGGCATTTCCAGCTGCCTCTCCGGTGGAAGGTGTGCATCCCCCTCGTCGACGCCAGGATACGTCGAGTCAGGCTGAGCTGGTCTCTTAGATGAAATGCAGGAAGGGCACTGCCAGGTCGCGGTCCCTTGGTGGTAAGGATACTATGGAACCTATAGAGGACGAGGGTGGGGCGGATAAGGCTGTGGAGGAGTAGGGACCAAGTGTGGTAGCTCCTTTGCCGGTGCCTGTCCGCGGGCCGCCCAGTACCAGTGAACAGAGATGGGGGTCGTTGACCCTGGTGCCGGTGGTCGTGCAGGGCAGGATTTGGTTTTGAAAAAGGGGTCTGTGGCCTCTCCTCTTGGGGCTTCCGCCTCTTCGTGCCCCCACTGCTCCCAGAAATGTTTATTGCTCTGATTTACCATTGTCGGCGGATAATGCGCCGCCGCCTTTGGGGTGGTGTCCGGCCCCTTGACCCGTGAGTTTGTCCGGCCCTTGACCCGTAAGTTTGGGTCTGCGTTCCTGTTTTTGACAGCTCGTGTGTAATTCTTATCTCCTGTTAATTTGCGTGGATGGTTGTGTGGTATATATATGGTGTTCAGGTCAGGGGGTTTGTTGTTTATTTGCCTTTTCTGTTTTGCTGCGACTGTTTTAATTTTGCGGTTTTCCTTGCTGGGGATGTTGTGTGTTGTCCTGTTTCGTCTTTCATGTGTTGGTGGCGGTAAAGGCTTCAGTTTGTTTGGTGGCCTTTGTGTGTGTGTGTGTGTTTTATTTTTCACCAGACCATTGTGTGGTACTGGATGTTTCTGTCATGCCCTCTGTTTCCTCTAGTGTACCCACTGTATGTTCTTTGTGTTTTGCTGTATTTCATGTGCTGCCTATGTGCTTGTCGACCCCTACTGTTTATATGACATATTGTGCATGTGTGTCTGGTAGCAAGGTTTGGAGGTGACTTCCCCTCCTTGCTTCTGACGATTGTTCTGTGTGTACTCACCTAATTGTGCTTGCGGGGGTTGAGCTCTGGCTCTTTGGTCCCGCCTCTCAACTGTCAATCAACTAATGTACAGATTCCTGAGCCTACTGAGCTCTATCATATCTACATTTGAAACTGTGTATGGAGTCAGCCTCCACCACATCACTGCCTAATGCATTCCATCTGTTAACTACTCTGACACTGAAAAAGTTCTTTCTAACGTCCCTGTGGCTCATTTAGGTGCTCAGTTTCCACCTGTGTCCCCTTGTTCGCGTACCACCAGTGTTGAATAGTTTATCTTTATCTTCCCTGTCAATTCCTCTGAGAATTTTGTAGGTAGTGACCATGTCTCCCCTTACTCTTCTGTCTTCTAGTGTCGTGAGGTGCATTTCTCACAGCCTTTCTTCGTAACTCATGCCTCTTAGTTCTGGGACTAGTCTAGTGACATATCTCTGAACTTTTTCAAGCTTCGCCTTGTGCTTGACAAGGTACGGGCTCCATGCTGGGGCCGGCTGACAGGTGTGTGTGTGTGTGTGTGTGTGTGTGTGTGTGTGTGTGTGTGTGTGTGTGTGATGGGTTCCGTCTGTTTATGGATGTTGTTTCTTTGGGTCTAGTGTCAGGCCTAGCCATTGAACTGTATTCCCTTATGTTTGTTCAGTTTGGTTCGAGATGTCTGATTGGTTGGGGTTGACGCCCCCCCCTCAATTGTCTTATTGTAACGACTTTCTTCATTTTGATGGGTGATTATTGTTTCTATGTGTTGGGGTCCCATGTGTGTCCTTTTATTTTATTTGTAAATATTCTGTTGCACTGCTGAGGTGGACAACAGCAACCGTAGACGTCTTCAAGAAAAAACTAGACAAATTTCTTCGAGAAGTGCAGGACCAACCGGGCTGTGGTGGATATGTGGGCCTGTGGGCCGCTCCAAGCAACAGCCTGGTGGACCAAACTCTCACAAGTCAAGCCTGGCCTCGGTCCGGGCTTAGGGAGTCCCAGAACCCCATCAAGCAGGTGTCTTGTAATGTCAAGTTCCCTTATCTGTCTTATTTTGTGCGTTTAATGTAACTTTTGTACACGTACGAGTGATGATCAAAGAGAGGCATGTTTCAGTACTTGTTATGTAATACCATTCGTCTTAGTTCTATGTTTAGTAATATTGTGTAAAGTTTTGTTGTTAAGGCGTCCTTTTCTTGTATTTGTATATATTCTATGTTTTATAAAATAAATAGAAAACAAAAAGCTAGTAACCTGGCCCTTGTTCACTCGTATACTTAGCTTAGCATTTTAAAAGTACCGAATCACCTTCTGTGGTTGATTGTTCAATAAATCCCTGAACTATATGTTTAACTGATCTCTAACCCTGTCCATGGAGGACAGAAAAAAATGTGTATATGCTGGTTAGCATTGTAAATGTGTGGCCACGTCTGTGGTAGAAAAAAAAATAACTAGTATACTGTATACCAGTCCAAGTGTTCTTACATATTTACAAAACACACACCAATATATTCACCGCCCTCACCTGCACTCCCAGCTCCACATGAACAATTATATATCATAAAGTCTTCCTTTAAATAGAGTAATTGACAACACTGGTCGATGTTGATGTTCAGTGTGACAACTGAAACATGACCAATAAATGGAGCAGTTCAACTCATAAAGAGTAGCTCGTTGGGTGAGAAGCTGGGACCCACGAGCTCCACCCATGGTAGCGGTTGGGTGGGTGAAACACTGGGGACTGGACCCCGGGAGCACAGTCTCATCACTACAAGGGGGGTTGGGGTAGTAAGCGGCCACCCTTGCCGCAACCGATCACCGGACCTTTAACCAAATCAGTTTCACCAAATTATTGCTGGCAAGGTTGAAAATGGTGCACATTAATATTAAAAGTCAACTGTGCCGTGCTGGAGAGTTACAAACATGACCCCGCACTCCACTCCCTACTACTCTCTTCCAAAACTTCAAGCGCCGGGTAAAGGTTCGAGGCCCGATATGCTTTCCTTCCCAGCATTTATTCAATATTTAGCTGAATTTCTGGTTGCGCAGTTCACTCTGGACGAGGGCAACCCACCCTCGAACCAAGTCCTTTCCATCCAGTGGTCGACCCCATTCACCAATTTTAATATACTGTTCATTCAAAACAGGCATTTAAACAAATATAAAATAACCTAACAAGTGCCTATTAAATAGGCACTTGTTAGGTTAGGTGTTTAGATTCTGTTGGCGATTATTTGTATTTGTAGTTCGTGGGTAAAGCATTTACGGTTGTTATTGTTGTTGTTGTTTAGGGGCGACGACAAGCGTGTGATCACCTGCGCCCCGCCTCAGGTCATCACACGTATACGGTTAATCCCAAAACCGAAGACAGATGACTGGGGAGCCCCAGGAGTCCCTCAGGGGGACGAGCTCCGGCCCCGCCCCACACAGAGAACACTGGGTAGCAAAACCACAAACTCGGCCCCCAACTAAAACGCAAAAGTCATCCTTCTCCTTCCAGCAGAGCAGAAGCCAGCCGCCCACCACGGCTGAGACACACCAGGAGCCCACCACGACTGAGGGCACACCAGGAGCCCACCACGACTGAGGGCACACCAGGAGCCCACCACGGCTGAGGGCACACCAGGAGCCCACCACGGCTGAGGGCACACCAGGAGCCCACCACGGCTGAGGGCACACCAGGAGCCCACCACCACCCACCAACTCCCGGCACCTCTGGGCCCAGCCGGCGACGGACACACGTCACCACGCCGTGAGAACCATCCAGAACACGTTAAAAATAATCTATCGACAATCCTGTGACCCAAGGCGATACGTGTGAGGGGCGTCGTATGGACCGTTGAACAGGGATGCCAAACGGCAGTATCAAATCCAAAACAACAGAACGTGATCCTTCGGCTCCCAGGCGGAGGAGGTGTCCAGACGTCCGCTCGGCCTCAAGGTTGAACCAGGAGTCTCTAGAGTATTTACGGCCTTGTGATTTGTACAAAGTTCGTCAGTTAAACACTTGTTCCGGAAGTGTTCGAACGTCATCAATCGTGAGTCGTGTCTAGACCGTTTTTCATTCATAAACAGGGGGTTTGGCGGGTGCATGGAATGGACTTTGGGTCTTTGTTTGGAGGACGGGCTGACAATGGCGGGTTTACTAATGAGACGTTATCCGAATCTGTCAGAAAAGTTCGCTCGTTAAAACCACCACATTTTCCTTAGTAATGACAAGCATCCTAATTGATGTCTTTTATGACAAGTGACGTCAGTAAATTACACATAAAAACATGCAATATTAAATTATTGCATAAAATATTTGTATCGCATATATATATATATATATATATATATATATATATATATATATATATATATATATATATATATATATATATTAGCTCCAGAGTGTCCCTTTATAGTATAATATTATACTATATTAATCATTTAATCATTTACAACATTAATTATTTAATAATATTTATAAAATGTTCTACTGATTTTCCTACTAAGGAAATATAGGTGTAACAAGAGAGAACTACCAACAGAGGCAGGTCAAACTGTTCAGTTGTGGGCCGCCACAGGCAAGTGAACACCAGTGACGTGATCCACTGTTTATCCTAAAGGCATTCCATCCCTCACCTCCAAACACCACAAATATTTAGCCCATCATCAAACAAGGACCAGCGGGTTCACGGTGTATATATAGAAAATATGGACGGTTTCAGTCAGTAAGTGTCGGCATTGTGTACACTTGCCAGTCTGTGTGTTGGACGCCGTGATGGTCACTCGCCTCCAGCAGCTGCTGTAAATACTCCCTAAAGCAACGTTGCCCCAACACTCTCCCTAACCTTTCCTACGCCAAACTATTCATAAACGCACAACATATCATGAAATTTATTTATATATGAGAAAAGTTTGTCATTAGACCGTCTGAATGGTTCATCCTGTTAGTTGGGTGCCAGATGTGCAAGTCAAATACCGCAATATTTAAGTGGAAATACATTTGCTTCAGCGGACACATAAATAGGAATACAAGAAAAGTAATTCTCAAATATAATCTCAAGTTGTCAATAATGAACGGGTCCAAACCTTAACTTTTGAGCGTAGACGAAATGCAGTTGCCCAAGTAATTAGTGAATGTCAGCTACCACTTGCTTGGTCCATCTAACGACGCCTTTCCACTAACAAGACGGAACGCACACGCTTACCACTCACTACTGATTTTAGAAATAAATAAATGCGTTAAACTACGTTCCGTCAAATGTCAATTTCTTTGATCTTGATCTTGCTTTAAGTCAACGAAACGGTAACTTTAACGAGGTTGGGTGTGTTGTACAAGTTCCTGTGTTGGAGGTGATAGACTCCACCCCAAGGAACACGCTACACTCCCTGTAACACACCTGCGTCCACACAGGGCACCACTACAACACACAGGCCGGATCAACTACCCGGTAAACTGGCCGCCACACTAAAGTACCAGTATCACACTGGCTGGTCTTACCGTAGGACAACCCGTCATCACGCCAGGCTGTTTAAAACAGCGGCCGTCCGCCCCCCCGACGCAGTCATCAATTTTAACATACTGTGTATTAAAATTGGTTTGTTTTCATATATATATTATTATTCTTATATATAATAATTCTATATATAGGCATAGGTTAGGTTAGGTATTTAGGTTCTGTTGGCGATTATTTGTATTTGTAGTACGTGGGTGAAGCATTTATAGCGTTGTGATTCGAACAAAATTCGTCAGTGAAGCACTTGTTCCGGATGTGTTCGAACGTCAGCAGTTGTGTGTCGTGTGTAAACCGCTTTTCATTCATAAACAGGGGGTTTGGCGGGTGCATGGAATTATTTTGGATCTTTGTTTGGAGGACGGGCTGCATTTACAGAATTGTGGTTCGAACAAAGGACATGAGCGAAGCACTTGTTCCGGAAGTGCTCGGACGTCATCCAGCCACCCGCCAAACCCCCTGTTTATGAATGAAAAACGGTTTACGCACGACTCACAATTGATGACGTTCGAACACTACCGGAACAAGTGCTTCACTGACGAATTTTGTTCGAACCACAACGCTGTAAATGCTTCACCCACGTACTACAAATACAAATGATCGCCAACAGAACCTAAACACTTAACCTAACCTAACCAGTGCCTAAATATTTTACAATATGGTAATATAAAATAATATTAATTATATTTGCAAAAATTCCTATTTTGCGTTCTTAAAATTTATGAATGCGTATGTGGGGTCGACCGCTGGATGGAATGGACTTGGTCTAAGAACAGGTTGCGACATCAGATGTGAGTCGTGTGTAAACCGCTTTTCATTCATAAACAGGGGGTTTGGCGGCTGGATTAAAGAGCTTGGATCTTTGTATGCGAGGACGGGTTGGAATAAAATACACTTTATACACGACTCACAATGAATGACGTTCGAACTTCACCCACGCAAACAACAGCCAACATAACTTAAACACCTAACCTAACCTAACATATGCCTAACAATACACAGAACTCTAGTATATAAAATATATAATACTAATTTATACACGATAAAAAAATGTTTTAATACAGTACCTTAAAATTTATGAGCGTACGTTGATTGATACCAACGTTGCAAAACACCTTATCAAGGCCTAATTGTGCACAAATTCATACCATTAGTTATTTATATCGAATAAATTGTCGTTCTAAATTATATCCTGCGGAAGTTGTTGAGGTCGGCGTGTGGGGATGGTCGCTGCTTGGACGATCCTAGGCTGAAGACGGGTTACAGCTCCTTATTGCTAAAACGAATGTTGTTTGACTGCAAATTATCGCTGCCCCTTGCGAGAAATTATATATATTGTAATGGATATAAATAGCGCTTAACGGATTGAACTCGGGCCTGTAAAATACGTAGCCGATGCTCCATTAATCATACAAATCCATTATTGTATAATAATGGGTAAAGTACATAATAATCGAAAATGCAGGGTATAAAAATATATGTATATTTATACAAAAATACATTGATAATAAAATCAGCATATTTCCTTTATAATGTCATAATGTAATGTATTAATAAGCATGATAATCTATAATGAGACTGCAAATTAATTAATGGTTGCAACTTGAAATTGAATACGCTGTCACAAGACTTAAATAGTACACGTGCATACTCCATAATTTCTGACATTAAATTTAATTAAGCCTGGATCTGCCTATCATGTTCAGCACGTATCATGCAATCAATATGTCACATGCCAGCGTGGGAGTGTTGAGAGAGAGCTTAGGTGCTGACGTTTAACACGTACACTCACTTACCCACAAGCGTCAAAGGCCACAATCTATACTTTATTCGTGAATTTCAAGTTATAAATCTCTCAGTTTAGCATAAAAGTAAGCACTGAGCGTACATACACAGAGCGGTGTATTCAAGTGTTTAAGTAAGTTAAGAAGAATTAAGGCACTATGTACACGCCTAACTGCTTGATTGAGTTAAGGCTCCTTGGTCTCACCTCTCAACCGTCAGTCAGCTGGTGTACAAATTCTTGAGCCTGTTGTGCTCTATCATATCTATATTTGCGTCAGACAGCGTCAACAGACAATGAGTGAACGAGTACTACCGTTCATCTTAGAATATCATCAGTGAAGTTTATTCCCAGACTTGTGTGTGTGTGTGTACTCACCTATTCACCAATTTGTGCTTGCAGGATCGAGCATTGGCTCTTGGATCCCGCTTTTCCAGCCATCGGTTGTTTACAGCAATGACTCCTGTCCCATTTCCCTATCACATCTAATTTTAAAATTATGAATAGAGTTTGCTTCCACAACCTGTTCCCAAGTGCATTCCATTTTTCCACTACTCTCACGCTAACAGAAAACTTCCTAACATCTCTGTGACTCATCACAGTGTATGTGTGTGTGTGTGTGTGTGTGTGTGTGTGTGTGTGTGTGTGTGTGTGTGTGTGTGTGAGTGTGAGTGTGAGTGTGAGTGTGAGTGTGTGTGTGTGTGTGTGTGTGTGTGTGTGTGTGTAGATTATATATCAGTGAGAGGATAGAAGAAATATTGTTAACATTGTGAGCGGCGGCAGCTGTTCCATGTCAGTCACGCCCTAACACGCTCCCCCAGGCTCCCCCCAGGCTCCCCCAGGCTCCCCCAGGCTCTCCCAGGCTCCCACAAGCTCTCCCAGGCTCCCCCAGGCTCCCCCAGGCTCGCCCAGGCTCCCACAAGCTCTCCCAGACTCCCGCAGGCTCCCCCAGGCTCCCGCAAGCTCTTCCAGGCTCCCACAAGCTCTCCCAGGCTCCCCCAGGCTCCCGCAAGCTCTTCCAGGCTCCCAGAAGCTCTCCCAGGCTCCCCCAGGCTCTCCCAGACTCCCGTAGGCTCGCCCAGGCTCCTGCAAGCTCTTCCAGGCTCCCACAAGCTCTCCCAGGCTCCCGCAAGCTCTTCCAGGCTCCCACAAGCTCTCCCAGGCTCCCCCAGGCTCTCCCAGATTCCCGCAGGCTTCCCCAGGCTCCCGCAAGCTCTTCCAGGCTCCCCAGGCTCTCCCAGACTCCCGCAGGCTCCCCCAGGCTCCCGCAAGCTCTTCCAGGCTCCCACAAGCTCTCCCAGGCTCCCCCAGGCTCCCGCAAGCTCTTCCAGGCTCCCACAAGCTCTCCCAGGCTCCCCCAGGCTCTTCCAGACTCCCGCAGGCTCCCCCAGGCTCCCACAAGCTCTCCCAGGCTCCCCAGGCTCTCCCAGACTCCCACAGGCTCCCCCAGGCTCCCGCAAGCTCTTCCAGGCTCCCACAAGCTCTCCCAGGCTCTCCCAGGCGGGAACTGCACCCGGTGTTGTGGGATGATCCTTATCTGATAACCACGCGATAAAATGAGAATTTATTGGGTGTTCGGGCGCTGGGGGGATTTTGTGATTAATGTCCGATTATTGTGGTCCATCCCATTTGAGTCCTTGGTGAACGCCACGCGCACTAATGCTACCCTGCCTCCAAATCTGTGTTTACAATTTACTATTTGTATCTGCAGAATCGAACTATTAGCTCTGGAACTCCGCCTTTCAAAACCAATTTATTTTTCCAGTATTATTGCTACTACATATTTCTCTTACGCGCAGCCATAACCAGGAAGCAGCCCGTGGCAACTGTCTAACTCCCAGGTACCTTACACACAGGTAGGTATTAGTACCGTGATGCATCAAATGAACAAATCCACTAGGGCCGTGATGAGGATTCGAACCTATGTCCGAGAGGATTCCAGACGCGCCTTAATCGACTGTGTCACGACACGGTTAAAAGAATTGCAACCGGGAGTTCATCTGCCCCTCACACGGAGGTTTGTGTCTCGGAGAGACTGCAGGATCCGTGTGAGGGGCAGATGAACTCCCGGATGCAATCCTTTTACCGTGTCGTGGCACAGTCGATTAAGGCACGTCTCGAACCAACCACTTGGGCTGGACGGTAGAGCGACGGTCTCGCTTCATACAGGTAGGCGTTCAATCCCCCGACCGTCCAAGTAGTTGGGCACCATTCCTTCCCCCTCGTCCCATCCCAAATCCTTATCCTGACCCCTTCCCAGTGCTATATAGTCGTAATGGCTTGGCGCTTTCCCTTGATAATTCCTTCCTTCCTTCCTTCGGATCCTCTCCGACGTAGGCTCGTAGGACGCTAAGCCCCGAAATCATCTCAAGATAACTAACCTCGTGCTGAGTCAACTGTTATGTCTGTCATCGTGCTGAGACATGTTTGGGTGAGATGGTATGCATACACAAGCAAGTCACAACAACGCGTCTGGGGGCACCCTGGACGCTATCTTCTTGAGGTTATCTTGAGATGATTTCGGGGCTTTTTAGTGTCCCCGCGGCCCGGTCCTCGACCAGGCCTCCACCCCCAGGAAGCAGCCCGTGACAGCTGACTAACACCCAGGTACCTATTTTACTGCTAGGTAACAGGGGGCATAGGGTGAAAGAAACTCTGCCCATTGTTTCTCGCCGGCACCTGGGATCGAACCCGGGACCACAGGATCACAAGTCCACGCTGGTTCCATCCTCGTCCTGCTAACAAGTAGACATTGGTAGGCATTGTTATCAGGTGAATTATGAATGACGTTCTGAGATGGTTACCGTCTATAATGTCACGAGACTCTTACCGTCTATCGTGTCACGAGACTCTTACCGTCTATCGTGTCACGGGCTGCTTACCGTCTATCATATCATGAGGCTATTATTGTCTATCGTGTCATGAAACTGTTACCATCTATCATAGAGCAGCCACTTCTCTCAACTAATAGCTCGCGTTTTTGACGTTATCGTAACCATCTTTACAAATAAAGTCAATTAAGATAAGTAATGGCTCCATATATCATTCCTTCCCCCCCCCCCCCCCCCGTGTCATCCCAAAGCCTTATCCTGATCCCTTCCAAGTGCTATATAGTCGACATGGGTTGGAGTTTTCCCCTGATAATTCCCCTCCCCTCCAGATATCTAACTTATCTATGCATCGGAGTGGACAGGTTAGGCGGGTTGCTTGGGTTGGTACGTTTCTAGTTAGGCTAAAAGGTGGATTTTTTAATTGAGTGGCAACTCAAAGAAACGGGCTGGGAGGCGAGCCTTACTGGAGCCTGGATCATATCGTATTACTTTTTCTGTTTTTAGTGTACTGGTTGGTTCTGGTAGATACTAGTAGATACTGGTAGATAGTAGGTACTGGGAGGTATTTGTGAATACTAGAAGATACTGGTAGATATTAGTACGAACTGGTAGATATGTATTAGTAGCTACTAGCAGATATTAATAGATACTGGTAGGTGGTAGTAGTAGGTATTAGCAGATATTGGTAGTGCAGCTAGTGCTGTCAGTGAAGACTTGAGGCAGTTATTGAGTGACACTGACTGTAACAGTGAGTGTGACACTGACTGTAACAGTGAGTGTGACACTGACTGTAACAGTGAGTGTGACACTGACTGTAACAGTGAGTGTGACACTGACTGTAACAGTGAGTGTGACACTGACTGTAACAGTGAGTGTGACACTGACTGTAACAGTGAGTGTGACACTGACTGTAACAGTGAGTGTGACACTGACTGTAACAGTGAGTGTGACACTGACTGTAACAGTGAGTGTGACACTGACTGTAACAGTGAGTGTGCACTGACTGTAACAGTGAGTGTGACACTGACTGTAACAGTGAGTGTGACACTGACTGTAACAGTGAGTGTGCACTGACTGTAACAGTGAGTGTGACACTGACTGTAACAGTGAGTGTGACACTGACTGTAACAGTGAGTGTGACACTGACTGTAACAGTGAGTGTGACACTGACTGTAACAGTGAGTGTGACACTGACTGTAACAGTGAGTGTGACACTGACTGTAACAGTGAGTGTGACAGTGNTTGTGACTCATCGTGTGATAATATGGATAGATTTAAATTTTAGATTTTTTATTCAGGTAAAGGTACATACATTGAGTTACATACATAATGTTGTATTTAAAGATAGAGATAGTATATACAATACCTAAAGCCACAAGTACGCATAGCGTTCGGGCAAGGCTGCTATACGCGGATACATTATGTGGCGGAACGCCCTACGACTCACCTTCCTGCTCAATTTGATTGTAAATCGTCATGTGGCTCACATAGGACCATTAGCATACATTACTGCTACTTTTAGTTATTATATAAGTTCATTATTTACTCATGTAAATGAGCGGACTATTGGTAGCCAGGCATTTCTGGTCGACTCTTGTTAGGGGGCTGGAAAGTAATGACTTGTTGTCGTTATGGAGTGGATTACCGAGAACAATGGGACGACTTTTCTCCTGAAAGGAAACCAATCACACGTGTCGGCACGAACAAGTAATTATCAAAAGAAGGCACTAAGCCTTCGAGACTTACTAAGACTTATGTAGCATCGGAAAGAATGTGTTTAAATAGGCACAAATAACCAACACAACACACATCGTCCTTTGCCCTAGCGAGAAACTGATGTCACTGCATGAGAAGGAATGTGATTGGTGGTCTCTGAGTAAGAGACGACTTTGAGCGGGAAATGTGATTATTTGCGCCCCGTCAGTGCTAAAGGAAGCATCAAGCGGGCGTTACGAGGACGTAATGAATTAATCTTGTTTCACGGTCATGAGATACGACATGTGGGCTTTGACGAGTCATTGGGGACGACTGCAGACCCTTGGGTAGATGAATCGAAGTTTGAGACCGTGCGAGATTGTTGTTCTAGACTCTAGATCACTGGTTCCCAAACTAGGGGCCATGGATCCCCTTTTTGCAATATGTAGGGGGGGGGTTACAAGTTGAGGAGGTGTACACCTTATGATACTCAAAGAAAACAGCATAATAACAAAATTTGTGGCTAATTTTTATTTTATATTTGTTAATACCGAGGCCATTAATAAGGACGTTCTAATGACCGTAAAGAGTTTGGGAACCACTGGCCTAGAGCCAGATTTCAGAGAGAGCATGATGGCACACTTGCGTAAACTCTAATAACCGGAAGAGCTTATTAGCGTAATGTAGACGGAAGATCTATAACGAAGATAACATTTAAGTTAAAGTATTAGTCACAAGTACAAGGCTAGTGGAAAGTCTGAATAATTTTCAGTTCCCACTAACTCGTGGTATACAAGCAAAACTACGCTTGCGAGGAATTTTCACTCATTAGGACTGTTCAACACCAAAGACCAATTTGAGGCAACGCGTCGACAATCAGGAAGCAGTGGTCAGGTCTCCGGAGGATACTGAAGTTTGTTAGCAGTTTGGGTGAAGCAAACAAACAACGGATGGGCGACAATTGTGTCCAAAGGATAACTTTGGATAACTGGAACAAGTGAAGGTTGAACCTACATTTAGAACCTAGAACTTAGTCTATATACAGGCGATGAGTCACAATAACGTGGCTGAAGTATGTTGACCAGACCACACACTAGAAGGTGAAGGGACGACGACGTTTCGATCCGTCCTGGACCGACCTAGACAATCGACTTGAGAATGGTCCAGGACGGACCAAAACGTCGTCGTCCCTTCACCTTCTAGTGTGTGGTCTGGTCAATTTAGTCTAGATGTGATAAACTTCAGGAGCCACCAGTGTGAAATACACACCTCTCCAAGGCGGCTATGAGGCATGATATTCCTTTTTATTAGTGATAACTGAATTATCTGTAATGACTACAAAGTATAAAGTATCCCTGAATGAGCTTAAGGGCCACTAGGTCAAGTACTGAAATTCCCAGAATGCAACCACAACAGTTGTCTGTCTACTGAATATCGATTTACTGCAAGGTGAACAGAGGCACCAAGTGAAAGGAAAAATTGCTCAAACGCCTTTGTCCTGCCGCGGGAACCGAACCCGGGACCTTCGGGTTGCAAATACGCCACAGGACCCACGTGTGTGAGTGGCCGCAAACCGTATTTATATAGCTCGTTGATTTCCATTAGTCATTTTCACACACTACATGTTCTACTATATGTTCATACGAAAAATATTTGAATTTTATAAACAAAAAATTCTGGCCACACACACAAGCAGAAATTTGTATGTAATCGTATTTTTGTAATAACAGTTGAAATATATATATACTGTATATATATATATATATATATATATATATATATATATATATATATATATATATATATATATATATATATATATATATTTGAAAGGGGGAGGGGGGGGATATTATTCTTTCGTTAGATGACTCTGGTTGTAAACTCTGTGCCGACACCCCCTCCCACACACCCCTCCCGCAGACATTCCCCCACACCCCCCTCCCGCAGACATTCCCCCACACCCCCCTCCCGCAGACATTCCCCCACACACCCCTCCCGCAGACATTCCCCCACACACCCCTCCCGCAGACATTCCCCCTCACACCCTTCCCGCAGACATTCCCCCACACCCCCCTCCCGCAGACATTCCCCCTCACACCCCTCCCGCAGACATTCCCCCTCACACCCTCCCGCAGACATCCCCCCCACACATCCCTCCCCAGACATCCCCGCACACTCCCCTCCCGCAGACATCCCGCACACTCCCCTCCCGCAGACATCCCCCCCACTACCCCTCCCGCAGACATCCCCGCACACTCCCCTCCCGCAGACATCCCTCCCACATACCCCTCCCGCAGACATCCCCCCACACACCCCTCCCGCAGACATCCCCCCACACTCCCCTCCCGCAGACATCCCCCCATACTCCCCTCCCGCAGACATCCCCCCACACACCCCTCCCGCAGACATCCCCACACACCCCTCCCGCAGACATCCCCCCATAACCCCCTCCCGCAGACATCCCCCCACACACCCCTCCCGCAGACATCCCCCCACACTCCCCTCCCGCAGACATCCCCCCATACTCCCCCTCCCGCAGACATCCCCCACACACCCCTCCCGCAAGACATCCCCCCACACCCCCCTCCCGCAGACATCCCCCCCACCTACCCCTCCCGCAGATATCCCCC
>WNGS01159905.1:0-10462 GCA_020271785.1 Procambarus virginalis
GATCGCAGGCGCATACCTAAGGTATGGATGTTCGTCTGCTTCCCAGCATACTTCCCCGAGGAAAGCGTGTTCACCCTCACACTGATGACTGCACCATACCTCCCGAAGAAACACTGAAGAAGATCTTCAGGGAACTCTAGGGGCGCACCGTGTACACTGACATACGTCAGGGCACCACTTCGGTCCGAGATCACAACAGAGCCGGCGCCATCGGGCAACTGCATCGAACGCCCTTCGTACCGCTGGAGGAAGTCCCGATAGTCCTCCTCCCGCATGAACTTGACAATCACCCGGTGGGCCGTAACAAGTTCAACTCCACATACAGCCTCCACCGGGACACGTAGCATGTCGCACATTACTAACTCAATGTCGGGATAACCAGCCTTACACGAGAACTCTAGCCCCACTGAGTTCACTCGCAAAACAGGAGGAACCGCAAGGCCCCCCATGTCAAAAACCGCCACGTCAGCACTGAGCTAGGCAGGTAACCATACTGCACCTGGAACATTTGTGCTTGGTGGCTGAGGATGAGGTCTCATCGGTCCCAGGGGCGTGGTCTTTATTGGGGTATTCTTTAGTGAGATGACTGGCTGCACAGAGGGCACAGGTGACTGAAGATTTACAGTGCTTGGCTACGTGACCAAAGTGTTGACAGTTAAAACACATGACAGCTGAGGACACCCAGGGTGTTATGGGATAGGCTGGCTGGTAGGGGCCTAGGAACATGTGATGACTGGGGGGCGGTGTCTCACGGTCCCAGACGATGACAATCCTGTTGAGTGGCTTGCCTTCAGAAGTGATGCGTCTTGCACTGTACACACCTGGTTGGTCTTTAGCATGGGAGATGTCAAGGTCACGAGGGTAGGATGTGACAAGGTACTCGCTGTACCTCCTGGACCTCGCAGGAGAGTCTGCTTTACTGAATGTGATGACACCCACGTGACCGTGGAGTAGGGCCGAGATGGTGGCTTCATCGGACCTGGCTACATAGATGTAGGGCGAGGCGTGTCTAGGGATTATGAGGTCTATGGCATCGGTAAAATGACGAGGCAGGTCACGTCTCATCCAGGAGTACCTCTGGTCACTGGTAACTTGAGATGGAAATGCCAGCCTGGCATATTTATTACGGGGCGCTAGGGTAGGTCGTTGTGCCCCCCCACCTTTGTGGGGGTGACATTGGTCGTCTTGACAGAATTGTTATCTTCCCTTAACCTTTTCTCTTTACGTAAGATACACTATCTCTTTTTTTTTTTTTATTAATTCCTTGGGTACATCTGCATTAGTGCAGCTACCCTAGACTATATGAAGTGGAGTACAGTGTGTCAAAAAAGCTAACTAGTTGATGCTAGAAAATCCCCATCACACAGGATGGTTAGTCATACAGAGGCATGTGATAAGCAGTCTGCACTGGCAGATTCCGGATGCATTTTGAGGATATCATCAACACAAGATTGAATAAGGTAATAAAGGTCACCATCTCGCAGGATGGTTAGTCATACAGGGCCATATGTTTAGTAGCCTGCACTGGCAAATTTTGGGTACATTGTGAGGATATCTTCAAGAATACGAGAGTGAATAAAGTAATTGCAAAGCTCCAGGTACCTCATGCCAACTGGTCTGAAAGGTCTAATAACTGGGCATTCAGTGATGTAGTGCGGGAGATCGTGCCGTAGTTCCTGCTCACAGAGTTTGCAACTGGAGTGCTCAGGATTGGGAGATCCGTCACCTGCAGCCACCTGCCACAGGTAACAGTAACCCAACCTGATCCTTGCAACCACTGTGTCGCACAGTCTAGTGGACGTTTTGTGCTGCCCATAGATGTAGGTTTCAGATCTGAACAAATCATAGCTTTTTATACTAGTACTTTCAGGTCGTAGGGAGTCAGTAAGTTCTTTCCTATCAGATCTGAATGTTTGGATCAATACAGTTTTGACAGCAGAGATGGGGATACCTAGATCTAAGTCAACTTCAAACTTGTTACACGCTAATTTGGCTGCAGGGTCTGTTTCATTATGATGGGTTATATTTATGTGTGAAGGTATCCATACAAAGGAAATTCGAGACCCTTTACTCTGTGCATCAATTAGGTCATTTACAATTGGGAGTATGAGGTTCTTGCTATCGATCTTCCAAGAGAAGTTTTCGATTGCTTGAAGAGCAGACTTTGAATCACAGAATATTATTCCTCCTCCAATGTTTTTTAATGTACTGGTAGCTAAGTGTAATGCTGCTAGTTCTGCTTGTGTGGAGGTCAGCCAGTTGTTTAACCTGACACTGACAGTCTTTGTGCAAATATTATTTCTATAAAACCTACATGCTGCTGCAGTCCGTCCAGTAGAGGATTGGACTGAGCCGTCGGTGTAGGCACAGTGCTCGTGAGATCTTAAACCCTCGATGGAGGAGGCAATTGTTTCAAGAGTGACAGCTTTGAGAAGAGCAAGATTCTCATTATCTTTCTTGGTGACAGGTGTGTATGATACTTGAATGGTGGGGTACAGATAAAGAGGAATATCAGAGATAGGTAGATTGCACTTAAAAGGGATGTTAAGTATGAGGAGATTGTAAGCATTGTTCCTCAGCCATTTATCATAAAAGGAGTGAGTTGGTATATCGGCACCGGTCAATAGGGTGTTAACAGCACTAAATAATTTGTCTCTGAGCAATGCAGGAGATGTAGGGTCTCTCATGACTTTAAGGCAAAAGGTGGTGTTGACTTGCATTATTCTCTCTTGTATGGTTGGAAGCTTCAGTTCTTCCCGCATGTTGATGATTCTTGTGCATCTTGGGGCACCAAGAATTATCCTCATGGCCTCATTCTGTACTACTTCAAGTTTCTCCAACACAGAGGAGGGGAAATTAATTAAGTGCAGAGCATTATAATCAACGAGAGATCTAACAAACATCATATAGAATAGTCTAGCATATTTAATATTGATACCAATATTCCTACCAGTAAGTGTTTTCAATGGTTTTAGTCTTTCTTTTAACCTACGGTGTAGATCATTTACAATGTCACTGTTAATACCAACCCAAGGTATTTGTGCTGCCTACACGTTTCAATGTTCTGGTTGTTGACCTTGAAAGTTATAGGGACACGAGTATTCTCTCGGGGATGGAGAACTCTGGATTTAGTTATAGAGATAACAAGACCACATTCAATGCTTTTAGCAGCGAATGAATCAAGTAGAGCTTGCAGTCTAGTTTGGGAATTTGCAACAATGCATATATCATCGGCATAACAAATGACGGCTTCATCAGGTAGTGTGGGAATATCAATTGTTAATTTATGCATCAGAACATTGAACAGTGTAGGACTTAGCACTCCACCCTGGGGTGTACCCAACTCAAAGCGTGCACAAAGTTTACTTTTGACCCCCTTGAAAAGGACTGAGGCGGTTCTGTTACTCAGGTAACCCCTGAGCCATGTCAACAGTCTTCTACACTATCTCTAAGCATGCATACATGTATAACTCTACGCTCTCAATACATACACTTTCAATCCCAGGGGACCTACGGCCCGGTGCGCGGTGGGTCTCTCGCGCCCTTTGTGACTACGCCAGGGTGCGCTGCCTGGGCAGGTGGCACACCCGGGTGTAGTCATAAAGTCCTCTACTCACACTAATGGGCACCCGCGCACTAATGGCACCCGTGCACTAATGGGCACCCGCGCACTAATGGGCACCCGTGCACTAATGGGCACCTGCGCACTAATGGGCACCCGTGCACTAATGGGCACCCGTGCACTAATGGGCACCCGCGCACTAATGGGCACCCGCGCACTAATGGGCACCCGTGCACTAATGGGCACCCGCGCACTAATGGGCACCCGCGCACTAATGGGCACCCGCGCACTAATGGGCACCCGTGCACTAATGGGCGCCTGCCCATTAATGGGCACCTGCACACTAATGGGCGCCCGCACACTAATGGACACGCACGCTAATGGACACACACAAAATAATGGGTGTATTGGACCGAAAATTATTATGCAAATGAGTTAAATAAAAATTAAAGTGATATAATTAGAGTGACCAGCTTCCGTGGTGCGGGTACCTGGGACCAGCACCCGTATGGGGACACTAGCATCATTTGTGATGCCACTTCTCTGGCTAAAGAATATGAAATAGACTAAGTGTTCCAATCTCTAGGGAGGAACAACTCCTCAACCTTGATCTGAAAGTTCTATGAATAGTGTTGTTAGGTTTGGTTGTTGTTGTTGTTTTAGATTTAGCTACTGAGAACATGATGTATAGCACGGGTTATAGTGAGCACGTAAGTGGTTTGGTTAAGTTAGGTTTTGGAAGGTTATGTTAGGTTAGTGTTGGGCTACGTTAGGTTAGGTTAGATTAGGTTAGGAATAATGACCTAGAATTAGAGAGGCAGACGGAGAGTTACACGAAGCATATGGAATTAAATGGTGAAAGCAGACAAAGGGTTGAATGAGGGTAGTAATACAACCTGTCCTCTTAAAGGAACGTCACTTTTGGCCGTTTGCCCGTATGGCCGAATATGGACGTAATTTGAAAATGAAAAAAAAAATGAATATAAATTTGGATTTTTTTTTCAACAACAGGGTCCTCTAGTTAAGTTGACCAATGTTAAGGGTCCTCTGATTGGTTAGGTGGGCAGGAAATTCTCATAAAGTTTCAAACCGGTATGATAAACGTTAATGGAAAGAATCCTCTCCTATCCTTACCGAGTAAGCCGGACGACTCAAACAGAAAACGGAACAGTACGTCACTTTTGTGAGTGGATTTCATTTCAAATTACGTCCAAATTTGGCCATAGCGAACATACGAGCGACAAGTGACGTTATTTTTAAGAGGACGGGTTGAGTAATACTAGCAGTTACAGCCGCTGTAGTTCACCTCACCAATCACATCCCTGTAACTCCTCGGGGCTTCTCTCCCAGGCCCTCCACCACAACAATAGTTCCCCTCAACAAAAGATAAAATGAAGGAAGACCTTGGCTTGGGAGGGGACATTACGTACTTTTTTTTATTTCATTCATGTTTAGACTTTTTGTTATTCCCCTATTTTTAATTATCTCCAAGCACAGGGGGGGGGGGTTTATACGTCTGGAAGTAGAGGGGGTTAATTATCTCCAAGCACAGGGGGGGGGGTATTATACGTCTGGAAGTAAGAGGGGTGTTAATTATCTCCAAGCACAGGGGGGGGGGGTATTATACGTCTGGAGGTAGAGGGGTGTTAATTATCTCCAAGCACAGGGGGGGGGGGGTATTATACGTCTGGAGGTAGAGGGGTGTAAGTTATCGCTATGGAGGCATGTTGAAATTATAGGTGATAAAGGGGGGGGGGGTTGCAAACTAGATGAGACCTGATGTTAGGGAGAGCATGGGAGAGTCTTAGAGGTGATTATTACTTCATTACTTGATAGACTTGCTTAGACACAGTGTATACCTCAGTTTACACAATATATATGCAGTGTATACCACAGTTTACACAATATATATGCAGTGTATACGACAGTTTACACAATATATATGCAGTGTATACCACAGTTTACACAATATATATGCAGTGTATACCACAGTTTACACAATATATATGCAGTGTATACCACAGTTTACACAATATATATGCAGTGTATACGACAGTTTACACAATATATATGCAGTGTATACCACAGTTTTACACAATATATATGCAGTGTATACCACAGTTTACACAATATATGCAGTGTATACGACAGTTTACACAATATATATGCAGTGTATACCACAGTTTACACATATATAGCAGTGTATACTACAGTTTACACCATATATATGCAGTGTATATACCACAGTTTACACATATATATGCAGTGTATACTACAGTTTACACAATATATATGTAGTGTGTACCACATATGTCAGAACAATCCTGGAATCCAAAGCATCGCCAGCCTGGAGTCCATACAAAGTTAACTCACGACTAAGTTAGAGAAGATTCAGACTAGTTCCACAGCTGAGAGGTATGAGTTACGGGGAAAGACTACAGGAATTAAACCTCATATCCATGGAAGACAGAAGAGTAAGGGGAGGCATGATCACCACCTACAAAAATTATCAGAGAATTGACAGGGTGAATAAAGACAAACTATTTAGCATGGGTGGATCACGAACAAGGCGACACACGTGGAAACTTAGTACCCAAATGAGCCACAGAGACAGAAATTATTTTTTTGGTGTCAGAGTAGTTAACAGATGGACTTCATTAATAAGTGATATGGTGAAGGCTGACTCCATATAGTTTCAAATGAAGAATGATAGCCCAGTAGGCTCAGGAATCTGTACACAAGTTGATTGACAGTTGAGAGGCGGGACAAAGAACCAAAGCTCAACCCCCGCAAGCACAATAGGTGAGTACACACACACCACACCACACACACACACCACACACACACACACACACACACACACCCACACACACACACACACACACACACACACACATGTGATTGACAGTTGGGAACTGCCTTCAAGAACCTGCGTAGGAATCATTCAGAACCTTGTACCACATATGTAAGACCAATCCTGGAGTATGCGGCCCCAGCATGGAGCCCGTACCTTGTCAAGCACAAGACGAAGCGGAAAAAGTTCAGTGGTATGCCACTAGCCTAGTTCCAGAACTAAAAGGCATGAGTTACGAGGAAAGGCTGCGTGAAACCTCACCTGACGATACTGGAAGATAGAAGAGTAGAGGGAGACATGATCATACCTACAAAATTATCAGAGGAATTGACAGGGATAAAGATAAACTGTTTAACACAGGAGGTACGCGAACAAGGGGACACAGGTGGAAACTGAGTTCCCAAATGAGCCACAGGGACGTTAGAATGTACTTTTTCAGTGTCAGAGTAGTTAACAGATGGAATGTATTAGGCAGTGATGTGGTGGAGGCTGACTCCATACACAGTTTCAGATGTAGATATGATAGAGCCCAGTATCCTCAGGTACCTGTACAGCTGTATCCCCTTGTTCGCGTTCCACCCGGCTAAGCGTTTGTTTTTGTCCACCCTGTCAATTCCCCTGAGAATTTTGTAGGTGGTTATCATGTCTCCCTTACTCTTCTGTTTTCGAGGGACGTGAGGTTCCTGTCCTCTACAGTCATTACCTGTGTTTGCTAGCTGGCTACGGGGGTTCTCAGAAGTAACAATATTGCAAGTATTCGAATCTCGCTTATATTGACAATTAATNGCCCCCGCACACTAATGGCGCCCACACACTAATGGACGCCCACACACTAATGGGCCCCCCGCACACTAATGGCGCCCACACACTAATGGCGCCCGCACACTAATGGCGCCCCCACGCCACACTAATGGGCGCCCACACACTAATGGACGCCCGCACACTAATGGCGCCCGCACACTAATGGGCGCCCGCACACTAATGGGCGCCCACAACACTAATGGGCACCCGCACACTAATGGCGCCCGCACACTGTGTTATGCCCGATTTCCATGTTGGTTACTTTACGTTACAAGGCATAAACCACACAGTAACACTGACGTATGTGTGTTATATAAGATTAAAGACTGCCTTACGACAGTCGTTACTCCTAAAAATGTTATTTGAGTAAAAGAATGATGTTTGCATATTTCGTTATGTTATGTTACACTATGTTACAAGAATAACAGTAATATTATTTGGTGTGGGATATAATGGAGATGGTCTAAGACGAACTTTTACATTACGAAAATGTTATTTTGGAGAGCAGAAAGATGATTTCCACGTTACGTTACATTGTGTTACAAGAACTAAAACACACACACAGTAATATTTATTTAGTGGGAGATGTAATAGAGATGGACTAAGACACACTTTTACATTTTAAAAAGATATTTTGGACAACAAAAATATGATTTCCACGTTACGTTACTATTACGGAATCGACACCGTCGCTGGATTATGGAGTGGCGATTTCAGTGTCGTCTAGGGGTCTGCACTCCAACTCCCTGGTGTTGGGTGCTACGGAGACAACGCCATCTGTTGGTGGTGGCGTGGTATCGGTCAAAGGCTCCGGTTTCCTGTCACAAAATGTGAGGTCGATGAGGATGACCTCTGGTGGGTGGCGTATCGAAATCAACGCCATCAAGGGTGAGGCTACAAGTAAGAATTTTAATTCCCGGTGGATGAGTGCTATCCTACGGTCACCCAATATACTGTCTGTCAGGCTAATGACGTTTTATGTTCACAGAGGTGACGTTAGGAGGCGACAGCGCTGACGAGGGCAGTTCACCTTGGGCAGTCGAAGAACTCTTGGCTTGGTCCTCTGAGAGGGCAAAGTAGCCACCGTCGGTGATTGCAATGTGTTGGCTGCTGGTTTATGCAGTGTTGGATGGACCGACGTACCCGGATTGGACAGGAAGAGTTATGGGACGACAGTGGTGCGTCTCTTGAAGTGCTGCTAGCAAGCTGCTAAAGACTTCTGCCAGGGTGTTAGCTACCCCTGTATGTAATTGTTTGAGACCTTTGTCAGTGTGTTGGTGAAACCCTCTGCCAGTGTGTTTCTAGAGTGGAGGTGGGGTGTTGGCACATTGTGAAGATACGGTGCCCGTGGACTGACCCATGTTGCAGGTGAACTCGCCGGTGATTTGCCATTAGGTGTGGACCATGTGTGCCTGGAACGTGGATTCACCGGGACTGATGAACACTGCCGATGTATTGTGTCCTGAGTGAAAGACACTTTGTAAATACGTGAGTAATACTTATATATATAATATAATATATATAGTGGTGATGTTAATATATGGTGAATGTGTAATAGTGTATTGTTTATCCCCCCGTTTAATCTTTGCACTAATACCTCACACAGCCAGTTATTGAAAGCTTACCACCGACTTGGGGTTGGATATAGAATATGAAGTTATAACAGCAAGAACCCGGTTACGGGCCCAAATTGACCGTAACAGTTACATTGTGTTAGAGACTAAAACACACACACAGTAATATTTATTTGGTGGGAGATGTAATGGAGATGGAGTAAGACACACTTTTACATTTCAAAAATGACATTTTGGACAACAGAAAGATGACTTCCACGTTGCCTCATGTTAAATAACGTTACAAGGAATGATTGTAGTGTTAAGTTGTTTCCCCCACATGAGAGTGGATGTTCCCCCCCATGAGTGGATGTGGAGTTTGATGCTGACTGTTTTGTATTTAGAGCAGTGTGCTGACAGTATGATGTGACACAACATCAATCTAGTTATTGTTATATCAATTCTCTGCTTATATATATATGACGTGTTTCAAAGTTTTCCAGATTCTTTATGGGTCCCTGGTACAAAGGCACGCATGAGGTTTACAAATTTCATAACAAAATCTTGGGTGATGATATCTTTGAAACCTCCTTCACGTGGAACATGAGGAAGTGGGGTGATAAGAAATGCAAGGAGCGTTGAGCATCGCTTTGACCAACTTATTTACATCTGATTTGAGGCTGTGTTCTCTGATGAATAATCTCGTAAAATCCTAGTGCTAACACTCTCATAGTAACTGATTAGAATTTGAAAGTGGGGATCACGTCTGCCTCTTACTGCTCATAGATAATGGATGAGGTAAAGTACTTTTATAGAACATGACTCCCTCTTATAGCTCATAACAGAATGGTGAGATTTATATCTCATAAAAACAATAAAACTCGGGAGGTATGATCACCACATACAAGTTTTTCAAAGGTATTGATAGGGTAGGCAAAGACTGTTTAACACAAGGGCTTAGAAATGAAGTAACGATTAAGTACTTGAGTATTTTAATAGTCGAATGAAGCATAATGTAGTTAAGAAACAGAGCGTTTACCCTACCATCTGAACAAATCTTTATGTTCATCCCTAACAGAGTGAAAAGAAAGTGTTTAGGAGACGCCTTCACTACCTCCAGACAGAGAAAGAGAGGGAAACAAGACGTGCTGTAGATTAATGTGTACAGTTTCTACACATCAGTACATTATTCCTTCTATCTATATATCCTAGTGAAAATGGGAAGGGAGAGAGGGGGGGAAGGGTGGATATTGTGGTGATGGCAAGGGTCATAGAGAGGCTTTAGCACATACAACACAGTACGCGATGACTGGCAGGTGGGGGGGGGGGCGGGGGTTGAAGGAGTGCACAAGAGAGAGAGGGGGGGGGGGGAGGTAATCGAGAGGACTCTTTGCCCTCACTAACGTCACGCCCGGCGCATTGTGAAGGTGTCTCTGATCCTGCTGTTGACTTAAACTAATGACCCTAGCTACTACATCCTGCCTTGGGATATTACGAAAAATGTAGCATATGTATGCTGACATATATTTTTAAGTTGTGTGTGTCGAGTGTGAGAAGCCTCTCCCCATGTGTTGGGCTGCGGCTAAGGAAGGGGGTAGAAACAATGAGTAGCATCAGATTGAAAAGTGTATGTGTCTGTGTAATGTCTTGTAACTGTGTGTTTGTTATGCTGAGGCCTGACATCCTTTTGGT
>WNGS01159906.1:25100-38202 GCA_020271785.1 Procambarus virginalis
AGTACTTGCTAGTCGTATGGACTTTAACTATTTCTTTCACTTGAATTAGTAGAGCTACTAGTTTCCGAACTAGAGCTGTTTATCATTTAAAATATACACTACTGTATAATCATGCATGCTATAATTTGAGTGGTAAGCCTGTATCAATGCTGGTATTCTTCAAGTTAGCCCGTCTTATCCTCTTGGTTGGTACAGAGACACAGGTTAACACTCAAAGGTGAAATGATTATAGTTAATTATACCTATAATTATACTGTATGAATATAGGTTGACAACACAACTCGGGTTGTCATGAGTGCTGCATAAAAATATGTACTTGCTAGGTTGTAATATGTTCAACTCTAGACAAGTGTAAAAATTCTCACCCTTACACCAGGTTAGCACAATAAATTAAACTAGGTTGCTGTACAACACCAGCCTAAAATGTCCTACCCTTGTGCAAGAATTTGCTGTAAATAATATGGCATGCAGTAAATGTTATTTGGTGCAATATTAAAGTAATGTTTTATATACCTAAATTACAAAAACATTTATAAGTAACTTATAAGTAAATTAGCCTCTTATCAACCTCTTGTAATGAAAAAAGCACAATTGTTCTTTTGGCACAGGCCTCAGACAATATAGTGCTTTGTTGTAAGTTCTGTTTACTATGAGATTGAAAAGTTAGGCTAGAAAATGCAAATATATGGCAATGTCTTCATGCTATAATTTATGTATATATTGCACTAATGTTATATCAGGATCTTATATCTAGATGCAATGTACCTACTGGTTAACTGTAATAATCATCTAGGTTCGAAGGACCATAATTATGAGGTAAAAACTCCAGGCAGTATATCCTTTTTAATTGACTTCAATAAAATGAAGTTTATCTTATTGTTATTCTTAGTAAGTAAGAATTAATTGAGTGGACTGTATGTACTTGTTAAAACTGCCTGAAATTAATCTCACATAATTGGGTGGGACAATTTGTAGCTTAAACCACTTTGTAATGGCTCCTTCTTAAACTACAAATTGTTTACCTAATTTTAATTTTATATTATACCACATATGGTGGTCTAATCTACTATTATTTCAATAATTATTACTAGTTATAAACACTACTTCTACAATAATTAGAGTGTGTTTATCTGAGCCTGTAGTATGGGCCTGTTAAGGCTGTGTAGATTTAGCATCAAATGGGTGTGGCTCTGTGCCTCATGGTGCCACGGCGGCTGTAGAAGCTACAAGCGTTGTCATACAGCTAGGTACAATATGTGTATAGTTCAACTCTCTACTCAGCTACTTGCTGCTCCAAGTCACAATTTACCTGTATGGGGTACAAGGAGTTAGTAACAGTTCCCTAAATATATCTATTACAGGTGTGACATGGTATATGAGGGTGTAAAATGTGGTACACTCACATTGTGTTGGTGTTATTCATACATTGTAACCGACTTATCTTAATAATGTTAAAAATGTGCACACAGATTTAAACATAAAGATATGTTAAAGATAAACATAAGAGTTAAGCTACGCTTGAAACAATCAAGGATTCTACGCCTATTATGTTATGCGGTAATTTGTTCCACAGATCAACAACCTTGTAATCAAACCAGAATTTACGCCATATCTTTAATAAATCTAAACTTATCGGATCAGTTTATACCCATCATTTCGTGTTCTGTCTTGTGATGATACTTTTAATACCCTATTAGTATCCCTTTTGTTATGTCCAGTCATCCACTTGTACATCTCTATCATATCACCCCCAAATTATTTTCCTTTCTAGAGAATGTAACTTGAGCTTTGTCAATCTGTCTTCATGACAGGTTTCTAATTTGAAAGATTAACTTCATCATAATACACTCGATGTTTTCTAGTGTATTCATGTTCTTTCTATAGTACAGCGACTAAAACTTAACTGAATAGTCTTAATGGGGCCTAACCAGAGCAAGATACAGCTCAAGAACAACACTAGGTGTCTTATTACTAACGCTTTGATAAATAAACCCTGCTTTGAAACTCTCCCTGGACAGATGTAATAGGATCCATAATCACCACACCAGAAATAAATATCTTTTGATATCCCCAGAGTCAAACTTAATCTGTGTAAACACTCTATGCAAATAACCTAGTCTATGGAACTCACTCCCTAATAAATTGAAAAGCTGTCCAACTTTTGCATTGGACAACAAAACTAAAAAGTACCTACTTTCATCTTCATAGTTTCCTATGTTGTTGCTTTAAATTGCACTGTATCTAGTGCTACCCAATCTCTCAATCTTTATGTACCCAATCCAAACATCTTTACCATTGTGATCATTCCTGTCTTCTTATATGCGCTTTCAATCTGTTGTATGGTGCCTATTAATCTTGTCTAAATTACCAATCAATCTGTCAATGCAATAAATCAGAGCTACCAATGTTCTTTTAAATACATACTAATCTCTCCAATCTCATTTGTCTTTTTTCTTGCAATGTTCCTGTTATCATTTTATTACTTCTGCTTGAATTTACCTACTTAAAATTATCTGTTAGAATAAAGATCTGCCCGAAATGCTGCACGTACTAGTGGGTTTACAAGATTGTAAATACCATGCTATGTATCATAACAAACCCAATGTACCTTCTTATATATAAATAAATAAATAAATCCCAATGCCCTATTTGCCTTACTTCGAACATTTAAACATTGATTTTGTGGTTTTAAATTTATCGGAAATTATGACAATAAATACTAACCCTTAACACACCAAGCAAATGCTGTTATGTTAGGAAATTACTAGCCATTAATTTTCTTAATAGAAATATTAAAAGAAAATGGGGTTCATAGCTTCTCAGAGAAAATGGAACATTTGTCAAATAAGAACATAAGAACAAAGGCAACTGCAGAAGGCCTATTGGCCCATACGAGGCAGCTCCTATATACAACCACCCAATCCCGCTCATATACATGTCCAACCCAAGCTTGAAACAATCGAGGGACCCCACCTTCACAATGTTACGCGGCAATTGGTTCCACAAATCAACAACCCTGTTACTGAACCAGTATTTACCCAAGTCTTTCCTAAATCTAAACTTATCTAATTTATACCCATTGTTTCGTGTTCTGTCTTGTGTTGATACTTTTAATACCCTATTAATATCCCCTTTGTTATGTCCATTCATCCACTTGTAAACCTCTATCATGTCACCCCTAACTCTTCACCTTTCCAGTGAATGCAACTTAAGCTTAGTTAATCTTTCTTCATGTGAAAGATTTCTAATTTGGGGAATTAACTTAGTCATCCTACGCTGGACACGTTCAAGTGAATTTATATCCATTCTATAATATGGCGACCAAAACTGAACTGCATAATCTAAATGGGGCCTAACTAGAGCAAGATATAGCTTGAGAACGACACCAGGTGTCTTGTTACTAATGCTGCGATTAATAAATCCGAGTGTCCGATTTGCCTTATTACGAACATTCATGCAATGATCCTTTTGTTTTAAATTCTTACTAATCATAACTCCCAGATCCCTTTCGCAATCCGACTTCGCAATCTCAACACCATCTAGCTCGTATCTTGTAACTCTATCATCGTTACCTAGCCTCAGAACTTTACATTTATCAGCATTAAACTGCATCAGCCAATCCTTTGACCATTTCAAAACCTTATCTAGATCAACTTGAAGTGATAGTGAGTCCTCCTCCGAATTAATTTCCCTACCGGTTTTCGTATCATCGGCAAATTTGCAAATGTTGCTACTCAAACCTGATTCTAAATCATTTATATATATTATAAACAACAGAGGTTCCAAGACAGAGCCTTGAGGCACTCCACTTACAACATTTTCCCACTCTGACTTGACTCCATTTATACTAACTCTCTGTTTCCTTTGGTATAGCAATGCCCTAATCCAGCTTAATATAGCACCCCCAATACCATGAGCCTCTATTTAATCAGTCTTTCATGTGGCACTGTATCAAAAGTTTTGCTAAAGTCAAGATACACAACATCACAATCCTTACCACTATCAACTGCCTCAACTATGCTAGAATAAAAAGATAACAAATTTGTTAAACATGAACGGCCATTTATAAAACCATGTTGCGACTCAATTATTAATTTATGTTTTTCAAGATGAAGACAAATTTTATTTGCTATTATAGATTCGAGTAACTTTCCCACAATAGACGTTAGGCTAATTGGTCGATAGTTAGACACAAGTGATCTATCTCCTTTCTTAAAAACTGGTATCACATTAGCAACTTTCCAAAACTCTGGCACTCTGCCTGACTCTATTGATTTATTAAATATGATTGACAGTGGGTCACAAAGCTCCTCTTTGCATTCTTTCGGCACCCTGGCAAACACTTCATACAGCCCTGGGGATTTGTTTGGTTTGAGTTTTACTATTTGTTTAAGAACATCCTCCCTGGTAACTGCTAAACTCGTCAACCTGTCCTCGTCCCCACCACATAGACTTGTTCGGCTGAAGGATATTGTTAAGTTCCTCTTTAGTAAATACAGATACAAAATATTTGTTAAAAATACTACTCATCTCTTCATCACTATCTGTTATTTGACCTGTCTCAGTTTTTAATGACCTATCCTTTCCCTAGTCTTAGTTCGATATAACTGAAAAAACCCTTTAGGATTTGTCTTTGCTTGCCCTGCTATACGAACTTCATAGTTTCTTTTTGCTTTCCTTATCTCTTTTTTAACATTTCTAACCAGTTGTACGAATTCCTGTTCTAAAGTGACCTCCCCATTTTTAATCCTTTTGTACCAAGCTCTCTTTTTACCTATAAGGTTCTTCAAATTCTTTGTTATCCACTTTGAGTCATTAGTAATCGATCTATTCAATTTGTGCGGTATACTACGTTCCTGTGCTTTGTTTAGAATATTCTTAAATAAGTTATATAATGAATCCACATCGAAATCCCCATTTACATCACCTATCGCTGGGTTCATGTCTCGCTCCAAGACCGGCCCACACCCCATACCCAAGTCTTTCCAATCAATTTGACCCAAAAAAATTCTTAGGCTATTAAAATCAGCTTTTTGAAAATCTGTCACTTTAACAGAATTTTCTCCTACAGGTCTATTCCATTCTATGCTAAATCTGATTTCTTTGTGATCACTGTTCCCTAGCTCACCCACTATTTCGATGTCATTAATTTGTGTTTCCCTGTTAGTTAACACTAAATCTAAAATATTATTTTCCCGTGTTGGTTCCTTAATGTGTTGCGTAAGAAAGCAAGCGTCAATTAATTCAGGAAAATCTTCTGCTTCACTATTCCCTGTTTTGTTCAACCAGTTTATTCCACTAAAATTAAAGTCACCCATGACATAAATACTGTTAGATCTAGATGCCCTAGATATTTCATCCCATAGATGCTTTGCTTCCATTCTGTCTAAATTTGGTGGCCTATATATAACTCCTATTGTAATATTATTTGCTTTTTCGTTTAATTTTATCCAAATAGTTTCTGTGTGTGGCTCAGTTTTGATTCCCTCTTTGAGACAACATTTCAAATTGTCCCTAACGTATATGGCTACTCCACCTCCTCGTCTAATATATCTATCTGTGTATTTCACATCACCTGAATATTTCTTTATCCAGAACATGTATCTTTAAAACACAAGCCTGGGAACTAAATATAATAAAAAATAATTTCTATGACTGGATTTAACTAAATTACAAATAAAACAAGCTCCTTCTTCCCTTTGACTATAAGTGGTCGAAAATGAACGAGACGAGTGATGCATTTCTCTTCCAGGAAGGAGAAGAGATACGATTAGAGAAAGAGAAGCTCGCCTGCCAGTAGGCATCTACGTAATCTCATAAATAAATTTCTCACAGGTCTTGCGACAATGGAACCATTGATTCTACAATCAACCAACAAGCTCGCTAGCACTGAAAAGTACATGTACCCTGTTAACAAATTGAATGTTTAGTAGTGGTAATTATTTTATATATCGTGCTAATTGGTAATGATGCTTGCGAGCCACTTGGAATGGGTTATCATTATCTTGCTAATACATAATGTATTTTCCTAGTTTTATGCTACATATATTAGTTACAGTTCACTGCTCTGTAATTATCCGTCAGGTGATGTCCAAGGGGGGGGGGGGGAGAAGAATTCACAACATTTTATCCTAGTACAATATGATGCATCCCAAGTCGCCATTAGGCCCTAAACCTCATTTCAGCATACGTGACAGAGGATTGTCCATTGCCTGTTACCAGGCTTTATTCTACTTTACAGCTAAGCTAAATTTCTCTTTAATCCATTATTAATTAGTAGACTAACATTGTAGCAAATGTCTATTAGTTGATTAATTTAATTAATAGGCTACATATATTCCCTCCCCCCTCCTAGTATATGAAACAGGAAAACTCCTACCAGGATCAAATTAAAATATACATTCCACTTTGAATTAATGTTAAATTAAAATAAACTGAATAAGAAATAAATAATAATTCAATAACTAAATATATAAAGAAATTCCTGCTGTGATAATTTTTACCACATTTTAATGGTTCTTCTAACCGCATCTTTGTGATCCCTATATGAATCAGTGCATAGGTAAATGGTCAAATATATAGTAGCTAAAGTAAACTGCTATATAAATCATTGGTAGCCTCACTCATCAAACGTCAGCAGTATACACAGAAATACTGCACTAATTAACTAGCCCAATCATTGTTCCAAGAAGCAAAAATACGTGCAAACAAATAAACATTGAGTTAAAATCCCCCAAAACCCTGAGCTCCACCCTTGCAAATTTATCCACCAAATAAGTGATCCACAATGTGAAGCTAAAATTTAATCAACCAAATATTGACCGTGTTCACCACGAAATTTAGCTACTAGATTTATGTGATTTTAATTTCGGGAACAGCCACTAACCAAACAATAACATTAAATTTAATAACAGTGACTGAGACTACATCTGCCATTAAATTCCAGCAAGCCTGAGTCAATAGCAATTGTAGCAATTGTAGCAATAGCAAAGTAGCAATTGTAGGATATAGTCAAGCACCAAGAAAGCTTGCTGCTGTACCTGAAGTTAAGATAAGTATATTCAGGTCAGCAGGAGCTACTGCTCATGACTTTTAAATAACACCACATTAACTGCAGCTCAAGATTGGTCTCATCACTTAACAATATTATACCTTGTCAGCACTGTGGAGAAATGCCCGACAGACCACTGGAACATTATTTTACACAGTGCACAGTTACAAACCCATTAAGATTTCAACTTAGATTCAACACAGCAGAAGAAGTTGTTAAACACATGGGCAAAATCTTACTGAAGCGACCATATGAGTCATAAATACTCATACTCTGCCACAAGCAACACTTAATGGGCCAGCCAGAGGCTTAAGGCCCGTGCATGAATATCTCTGAAAAAAAATATTCCTTGGTGGCAATGATATACACGCATCAAGGTAACTCAGCTGAGATTATAAATAACCTCAGGAGTATAATTGACTCTTTTAAAGCAAACAGTTCGACTCTCGTGTTTACTTTAATAGAGCCACGCTAACCTTAGGAAAATAATTGTTGGGATGTTAGTTCTGAGTTTTACGCACGTACAGTCAATAATATAAATTACTGTCTCAAGAGAAGGGTACGTCTGGGAGCTAAATATATCAACTTTACTGCTCGTCCATTCCGTGAGAACATACCAGACACCTCTCATGAGAAACATAAGCATATGTCTAACAAAATAATTAACACCATTAAATACCACAAGAGATTGATGAGAGGCTACTACCCATAATGTGTTTATATCTCTCTTAAGGTTAGACAAAAAATGTAACATATAAATAATGAATAATAAAATATTGCCCCTTTCTCTTTACTCCACAATATTATATAATTTTATAGATGCTACCCTTATATAGGGTAGGAAACTATTAGGGTAGTGTTCCATTGAATAATGACCAACATAGTCCAATTTAATTAATTGTGCCAACCCTTGTAAGGGTAGGATATCAAACGGTTTAGTGTTGAACTAAATATTTATTGAACAGCCTAACAAGCATTTAAATGTTGTTCATACCCGAGACAAAGTGGGCTCATTAAGAAAACGAGTTGTGTTAAACACATAGTGCCTGGTGGATGAGTTGACAGCACTCAGGACTTGTAAACCGCGGGTCTGGGGTTCAATCCCCGGCGATGGCAGAAAGCAAATGGGCAGTGTTTCTTTCACCCTGATGCCTCTGTTACCTAGCAAGAAATAGGTACCTGGGAGTTAGATGGCTGCTATGGGCTGCTTCCTGTGTGTGTGAAAAAATAAAAAAAAATTATTGTTAATTGACTGAGAGTTGAGAGGTGGGCCAAAAGAGCAGAGCTCAATCCCCACAAGTACAACTAGGTGTATACAACTTGGTGAATACATATACCCAATTTCCTTGTATCATATTATCATATACTATATCCCCTTATATTTTAACTATAATCATTTTACCTATGAGTGTTACTTGATGTCTCTAATCCATCCGAAAGCGATAATGATGAGCTAACCTTAGGAAATTCCCATAGTGACACTGATTATCACTCAAATCATTTGTTTGTATATACATAATTTTATGTGTCAACTTCCAATGAAGTAGGATACTGTATCCAAGTGACTGAAAATTAAACCCTAGGCTATTACCACCAGTACTTGTTCAGAATTTACGAGCATGTATCACAGCTACATGAGCAACCATAGTATAAGCTCTTCAAAGCTTAACCATACAGCCAGTATGGCTACACAAGTAAAATTGAAAAAGACCCTGATGGGTTCATAATGGTCACTAAACAGACAGATTAATAAATGTCAAGATCTGTTGCAATTATCTCTAGTTGATCATAATGAACTGAAAAGCTACTATCAAAAAGCTAAAAGCAAATTTGAGCAAGAGAAATGCCAGATACAAATGTATTTGGCAGAACTTGCCAAAACCAACTTGTCTGGAAATCAATTATACGATATTATGGCATCGCAATTCCTTAACTGTAGCCTCTGTTTAACGCAACAGTAAAATGTGTACTTGGATGAAAAAACGATTCTTCGCGGCAGGGAATCGTATTCCAGGGACCTGCCCAAAACACTACGCGTACTAGTGGCTGTACAAGAATGTAACAACTCTTGTATATATCTCAAAAAAAAAAAAAAATATAAAAAAATCTTAATACTAATTGAGTATAAGGAATAAAATGTGTTGAGAACAAATACAAATAAAGATAAAAAAAGGGGTGAACATGACTGAAAAAGCAGCACAAATGCAATAGGTCGACAAACAGCGTTGGTTAAAAAAATAACAGACATGGGTTGACAATATAGGGGTAAGGTAGGTTACAGGGAATTTATTAGGTAGAGTTTCGTTTTTATCTTAAACTGGTTAAGAGAGGTACAGTCTTTAACATGGTTGGGAAGGTCATTCCACATTCTGGGTCCCTTGATTTGTAGAGCATTTCTAGTTTGATTAAGTCGTACTCTTGGAATATCAAAACTGTATTTATTTCTGGTGTGGTGCTCATGGGTTCTGTTACAACCTTCAATGAAGCTTTTGAGGTCAGGATTACCATTACAGTTCAGCGTTTTATATATGTATAATACACATGAGAGAATGTGCAGTGACTTAATATCTAACATATTCAGAGATTTGAGTAGGGGTACCAAGTGATGTCTGGGGCCAGAGTTGGATATTGTCCTAATAGCAGCTTTGTGTTGAGTAATTACAGGACGTAAATGATTTTGGGTAGTAGAACCCCAAGCACAAATACCATAGTTGAGGTATGGATAGATGAGGGAGTAATAGAGCGTCACCAGGGCAGGGCGGGGTACATAATATCTGATCTTAGAAAGAATGCCAACAGTTTTTGAAACTTTTTTTGATAAATTTAGAATGTGTCCCTGAAAATTCAGCTTATGATCAATGAGAACGCCAAGGAATTTTCCATCTGATTTGTTACAAATTTGGGTATTGTTTATTTTGAGAATTATTAGATTAGAGAATTTGTTGCCAAACAGAATATAGAAAGTTTTGTCAATATTAAGGGTGAGTTTGTTGGCAGTTAGCCATAGATGGACTTTATTTAGCTCAGTATTTACTGTGGCATTTAGAGAAAGGGGGTCAGGACTGGAGTAAATGAAGGTTGTGTCGTCAGCAAATAGAATTGGTTTGAGGTGTTGGGAGGTATTTGGAAGGTCATTAATGAAGATGAGAAAGAGGAGAGGGCCAAGTATGCTGCCCTGAGGAACACCAATGTTGATGGGTAGGGTGGGAGAAATTGAATTATTCACAGAAACATACTGGAGCCTGTCAGTAAGGTAAGATTTGAGGTATTGCAGGGAGTGTCCTCTGACTCCATAATGATGTAATTTAAGAAGAAGGTTTTGGTGGTTGACAGTGTCAAAAGCCTTCCGCAGGTCAACAAATAACCCAACAGGGAACTCATTTTTATCAAGAGCTGCATGAATCAAATTAATCATACTAAAAAGTGCATCATTAGTGCTTTTTTTGGGTCTGAAGCCATATTGGCAAGAGCTAAGTATATTGTGTTTGGCTAAACCTTGAAAAGAAGTATAGGTTAGGAATTGTCTCCAAAGAATTCTCAAAGAATTACTCGTTATTGCTATCTAAGATAATTAGACGAGCTAAAACTAAATACTTCGAGGATAAATTTCCGCAAATAAAGAGCAACATTAAAACAACTTGGAGCACAATTTCACAAATATTGGGATCAAAGAAGATTTTAAATAACAAACCAACACTCCTGTCCAATAACGATGGTCAGCTTTCAGCCTCTGATTTTGCTATTGAGTTCAATAGGTTCTTCTCTTCTATTGGGTCAACCCTTGCAAATGATATTCCATCTTCCGGTACTGATGTTAAGGACTATCTTACAGGGAACTATCCACAGTCTCTGTACCTAAAGCCAATTAATTCCACTGACGTCAATGAGATAATCCTTTCCCTTAAAACCAAGTCTATTGCCCTTGAGGAAATACCAACTTTAATTTACAAAAAAGCCTCCAGAACTTTAGCCCCTGCTATTGCATTGCTCTTCAACAAGTCACTTGAACTCCAAACCTTTCCAGATATTCTAAAAAAAAGCGAGAGTAACCCCTGTCTACAAATGTGGTGATCTCACAGATGTTAACAACTACAGACCTATATCAATCCTGCCTAACTTGTCAAAAATGTTTGAGAAACTAATCTACAAGCAGCTTTACTCTTATCTAGCCAAACACAATATACTTAGCTCTTGCCAATATGGCTTCAGACCCAAAAAAAGCACTAATGATGCACTTTTTAGTATGATTAATTTGATTCATGCAGCTCTTGATAAAAATGAGTTCCCTGTTGGGTTATTTGTTGACCTGCGGAAGGCTTTTGACACTGTCAACCACCAAAACCTTCTTCTTAAATTACATCATTATGGAGTCAGAGGACACTCCCTGCAATACCTCAAATCTTACCTTACTGACAGGCTCCAGTATGTTTCTGTGAATAATTCAATTTCTCCCACCCTACCCATCAACATTGGTGTTCCTCAGGGCAGCATACTTGGCCCTCTCCTCTTTCTCATCTTCATTAATGACCTTCCAAATACCTCCCAACACCTCAAACCAATTCTATTTGCTGACGACACAACCTTCATTTACTCCAGTCCTGACCCCCTTGCTCTAAATGCCACAGTGAATACTGAGCAAGAGAAAGTCCATCTTTGGCTAACTGCCAACAAGCTCACCCTTAACATTGACAAAACTTTTTATATTCTGTTTGGCAACAAATCCTCTAATCAAATAAATCTCAAAATAAACAATACCCAAATTTGTAACAAATTAGATGTCAAATTCCTTGGCATTCTCATTGACCACAAGCTGAATTTCTGGGGACACATTCTAAATATATAAAAAAAGTTTCAAAAACTGTTGGCATTCTTTCTAAGATCAGATATTATGTACCCCGCCCTGCCCTGGTGACTCTCTATTACTCCCTCATCTATCCTTATCTCAACTATGGTATTTGTGCTTGGGGTTCTATTACCCAAAATCATTTACATCCTCTCATTACTCAACACAAAGCTGCTATTAGGACAATATCCAACTCTGGCCCCAGACATCATTCGGTACCCCTACTCAAATCTCTGAATATGTTAGATATTAAGTCACTGCACATTCTCTCATGTGTGTTATACATATATAAACACTAAACTACATATATATGTGTTATACATATATAAACACTAATCCTGACCTCAAAGCTTCATAGAAGGTTGTAACAGAACCCATAGGCACCACTCCAGAAATAAATACTGTTTTGATATTCCTAGAGTACGACTTAATCAAACTAGAATGCTTTACAAATCAAGGGACCCAGAATGTGGAATGACCTTCCCAACCATGTTAAAGACTGTACCTCTCTCAACCAGTTTACTAATGGTTGAATTGTGTTTTCACAGTCACTACATAAAAACGAAGCTATACCTAATAAATTCCTTGTAACCTGCCTTACCCCTCTATTGTCAACCAATGTCTGTTTTGTTTTAAGTGACGCTGTTTTGTCGACCGAATTGTATTTGTGCTGCTTTTTCAGCCATGTTCACCCCTTCTTAACTGTTTTTTTTTCTCAACTCATTTTAATCCTTATGCTCAATTACTATTAAGCCTTAGTCATTTAAGTTTTTCATGCCCGAAACGCTTTGCGTATAGTGGCTTTAGGCACTGTATGTACTAGCCTTATCTATATCTCCATCACTCTCTGTACAATCACTTGTATGTATGTACCTTCCCTAAATAAACATTTTCATTTTCATTTTCATTTTCAGATAAGAGTAAAGCTGCTTGTAGATTAGTTTTTCAAAAATTTTTTGATAACTTAGGCAGGATTGATATAGGTCTGTAGTTGTATACATCTGTAAGATCACCACATTTGTGGGCAGGGGTTACTCTCGCTTTTTTTTTAGGATATCTGCTAAGGTTTTAAAGGTAATTTAACATTCAATAGTGACGGCTATGATCTAGCAGTCAAACTCCTAATTGTGGATACATATGTGGTGGTAATGCCCCAAAAAAATTGGACTTAGCACGTAGCAGCTTCTCTGTGTCAGCATAATTATCCT
>WNGS01159907.1:5640-47273 GCA_020271785.1 Procambarus virginalis
GTGCTTTGGGAAGGAAGACAACTGTGTGGGGCTAGAAGACAATGTTTTGTAAGAAAGTCAGTGTTGGGCAGAGAGACAGAGATGTTGGGGAAGATAGAAAGATGTTGGTGCAGGAAGACAGGTTGGGGCAGGGAGAAAACAGTGTTGGGCAGGGGAGACAGTGTTGGGGAAGGAGACAATGTTGGGGGCAGGGAATGACAATGTTTGGGGTAGGAAGACAATGTTGGGGTAGGAAAACAGTGTGGGGTAGGAGACTAGTGTTGGGGCAGGAAAGACATGGTGTAGTAAAGACCAATGTAAAAACTATTCCCCTTCTCACCCAGCATCCCCTCACCACCCGAGACTACATTGGAAGACACAGGGTTGGGGCAGAAAGCACAATATTGGGAAGAAGGAAGACAATTTTGGGGCACAGAAGATGTGCTGGGGCAGGAAGACAGCGTTAGGTGCAAGAAGACAAGTGTTGGGTAGGAGGACAGTGTTTGGGTAGGAAACAGTATGGGGCAGGAAGGACAGTGTGGGGAAGGAGAAAGAAGACAGGGTTGGGAGGAAGAAGTGCATGGCAGGAAGCCAGGTGCTGGGGCAGGAGAAGTGTGGACGGAGCTGGTTGGGGAAGGAGACAATGTTTGGGAGGATGACACAGTGTTGTTAGTCAGGAAGACATGTTGGGGTAGGAAACAGGTGTGGGGTTAGGAAAGACAGTGTGTGGGGCAGGAAGAAGCAATGTTGGGGGTAGGAAGACAATGTTGGAGTAAGAAGACAGTGTTGCTGTGGCAGGCAGACAATATTGGGGAAGGAAGACAATTTTGGGGCAAGAAGATAGTGCTGGGGCAGAAAGACTGCGTTGGTGCAAGGACAGGACGTGTTGTTGGGTAGGAAGAGAGTGTTGGGGTAGGAGACAGTGTTTAGGACAGGAAGTCAATATTGGGGTAGGTTGTCTCTTTGTTTTCCACTTTTTTCAAAAAGTGGTGGTCCTTCATAGCTATCGAAGTATATATATTTACATTTATTAATTATTAGTTACTAGGGTCTCAGAGCCCAAAACAATTTATAGTTATTGGAGTCAGGTTTTCCCCACAAAATTTTGGTCCTTCGAACCTAGATAGCTGAAAGTCAAGCTATCCTACACACCATTAATTAATTATTTACTAACACCAACTAGTGTGTTAACATTATTAGGCTATTTACCAATATATTTCATTATTTACGGCTGTCAGCAGACTGCCCATATTATAGCCTTAAACTCATTTATTATTATCAACATTTCTATTAATACTTTATGCATAAAGTAACCTTAGTGTTATACATTTATAAATTTTCACTTGTGTTTCTAAGCACAAACATATATATCAAAACAAAAAATCCCAAAAACATAGCACCATATATCTATATTACTGCACCATTGCATTTATGCCAACCTTTGATGAGGTAGGATATTTAGACTGTAATTGTACTAATGTTTGTACAAATGCAGCCTAAATCATTTAGTCATTCCTAGGTAGGAATTATTACGAGTACTGTACTAGACAGTACTGGTGTACATACATATTATTTAGATTGTGCTGACCCTGATTTGGGGTGGGATTACCAAAATTCTTTTTGTGCTTTTAACATATTATTCGTGTATTATTTTTTTTGAGTACTGCCGAATGTTCACTGTTGGATCGAATGGTGATAATTGAGGAGCTAACCGGACGAAATCCAATAGTGGCATTCGAATACTACTCAAAAATATTAGCTATCTATTGTTAGGTAGGCAAATTAACCTCTAAACGAGGTATTATAGTCTATTCAATACATTAGGCTATTATATTAGTATTGAGCTCCATTGAATGAGCCAATATCCCAGTTACATCAGTAACAACTATTTACATCAGACCAGCCCTTACCCAGCAAGATGGAAACGGCTGACAAAATGAAAAGGACCCTTACCGGTCTGAAAGGTCACTTGACCCGACAGATTACCAAGTGTCAAAATCTGTCACAACAGTCACCTGTTGACTACATTGAATTAGAAGACTTACTTCAAGTTGCTGAAAGCAAATTCGAGCATATTAAACAGCATATGAATCTGTACTTGACAGAACTTTACCAAACCTCAATAGGTGAAACTGAACTTGAGGACATTGTAAATGATTTAGCCCAGTACGAAGATGATGTACAGGCTAAACTTCAACCCTTCAAAAGGCAAATTGCTAAAAACAAATTAATAACAGCCTCTACTGCACATCCAGATCCTGATGTCAAATTACCTCAGATCAATATACCCACATTCTCTGGTAACGAGAATGAGAGTTGGGATGATTTATAGTAAATTCGTGGATGCAGTAGACTCTAAAACTAACATCCCTCAAACAACTAAGTTCACTTATTTACAAGGCTTGTTACGAAATGAAGCCTTGAAGGTAATATCTAACATAACACTGACCAGTGATGGTTACGACCTAGCTGTTCAATTGCTTAAGAGCAACTACGATAACAAGGAAAGAACTATTACTATCTTAGTTCAAAAATTGCTGGATTTACCATCTGCTAATAATTCTACAGATTCTCTCCAAACTTTCAGACTAGAGCTAGAGTCTTTACTCAAGGCCTTAAGCCTTAAAGTCCAAATTCAGACTGCTGAATGGATGACAAAAGTAGTTGTAAGGCGCAAATTACCGAGAGAGACTTTAGATAAATTGTGTACTATGTACAATAAAACCTCTCTGTCCATGAATGAAATTACAGAAGGTTTACATACCCTAGTCGAAAGACAAAGAGCCAACCAAGATGGGAAGAGTGTTTCAAACTTCTCTACTAACTCTCATCATAAACCCCAACGTACTGCAACTACTGTAGTAAAACCAGATCTCAATAAATCATCTCCAAATGGAAATCTGGAAATGTAGGTACATACACAGTGAACCCTATAAACCCCGTAGTGAGCACCACTCCTACGACTTCTCCTACAGTGAAGAAGTGTTTGTTCTGCAATAATGAACATCTTACTTATAAGTGTAGTACTTATCCAGACCATAACACCCGAATTCATCGTTTGCAAGAATTACACAGATGCACAAGGTGCACGGGTCCTCATGACCCCAATAGCTGTACTGTCTCCTTACGTATGTGCAACAAGTGCCACAAGGGTAGACACCATTATTCCTTGTGTGGTAGTGATCAATCAAGATCAACCAATCCTCATAAGAAGACTACAAATTCTACTTCTGTACAGTATTGCAAAGTGCATCAAGACATAAGTGTACTTGCAACAGAGTCGACTAACACAACTACGTTACCAACAGCTCAATTAAAATTAATCAATAAGGGATCTAGGATTTCCACTCGTGGTCTCTTTGACCAAGGTTCGCAGAAAACCTTTATTTCTCAACAGCTAGTTGATCAGTTGAAACTGAAGCCAATTGCTCGAGTGAATTTGAATATCTCTGGATTCCTAACCAACAGTGGCCCTCGTGACTACCAGGTTGTTAAAGTCTTGGTACGTTTAGGAGGCTGCACCAGCCCAATTCAAGCCATAGTCGTTGACAAGATCCCCTCAGATTTACATGTTACAGGTCTTGCTCAAACAGTCAAATTTCTCAAACGCAGCGGTATTAGGCTAGCAGATCATAAAATAATACAGACTGTCTCAACGATGTAGGTATTCTTATTGGAGCTGACTTTTATTATAGATTTATTACTGGATGCACCAGGCAACGAGGTGTAAACTTGTTGCTGTCAGCTGGGGGTAAACTACTCACAGGACCGGTGTTGATCCAACAACATTCTAAATCTACTAGTAATCAACCAACTAATTCAATAGTTGCATGACTAGGCCTAGAGCAGTCACCACTACATGTCAGAGACGAAACCGAGGATGATGAGTCCAATCCCCCTGTTCATAAATTATGGGATTTGGACACCTTAGGCATAGTCCCTGATCAACCCAGTCCAGATGACACATGGACGTATCAACAATATCTTGATACTGTGATTTTCCAAGATAATCAATATTGGGTGAGACTCCCATGGAAGCTGAACCACCCACAGCTTCCAGTAAATTATTTCATGGCCTCAACCCAATTAAATTCTCAATTAGCTAGGCTACGGAAGCAACCAGATAAATTGCAACTGTATCATGCTTTAATACAGCAACAACTTGCTAACAAATTTATAGAAGTTGTTGAAGAAGACAACCATAAGACAGGCCATTATTTGCCACATCATGCTGTCCTGAAAGAATCAGTTACAACACCAATCAGGATTGTATTTAATTGTAGTGCCAAATTAAAGGCAGACAGCGTGTCACTAAATGATTGTCTACAAACTGGACCTAGCCTAACCCAAAGACTACAAGATGTCTTATTACGATTTCGCTCTGGTGTTTTTGCCTATACGGCCGACATTAGTAAGGCCTTTTTAAGAGTAGGCTTACAAGAGACGGATCGTAATTTTACTAAATTTCTATGGGTGAAAGATCCACAGGATCCTAATAGTGAAATCATTACTTATAGATTTGCCTCAGTACTGTTCGGAGCGACATCTTCACCATTTTTACTCCAGGCTACTCTGGATACACATCTCAAGAAGTCTAATAGCCCCTACAAGACTGAGATTAGCAACAATTTATATGTTGACAATTTTCAAGGTACCACTAATGATGAGAATAAACTAGTGGAAATCTACCATGAGGCTAATCGTGAACTTTTGGGAGCTAACATGCCCCTACAGTCGTGGGCCTCCAATAATAAACAACTCAACCAAATAATCGAGGAAGAATTCCCAGATTATAAGTACCTCATAAATTGAAAGTCTTAGGTATGGAGTGGAATACTTCCACAGACAAATTGAATATCAAGTCAGTGGAGATCAAACAATCACCTCTAACCATGAGAAAACTACTCTCCCATGTCAGCAAGCCATTTGACCCTTTAGGCCTACTCAGTCCTATACTAATTAAGGGTAAACTCCTTATGCAGGAGTGCTGGCAAAGGAATTTGAGGTGGGATGAAACGTTGCCGGAGGATCTCCAAGAAAAATGGCAGCAGTTGATTCCTGATTACAACAAACTTAGTATTCTACAGTTTCCTCGAAATACCTTAGGACTAAATTCACCCACAAATTTACATGTATTCTGCGATGCTTCAGGCAAAGCATATGGCTCAGTAGCCTATCTAGTTAATACTCAACAATCATTTTTGCTTACATCTAAGGCAAGGGTAGCCCCGATTAAAAGGAGGTCACTACCCCAAATGGAATTAACTGCCTTATTAGTAGGTGTAAGACTGGCCCATTGCCTGATCAAAACCCTCAGTAATGTTCACCTTGGTGAAATAGTAGTGTGGTCGGACAATGAAGCAGTATTGCAGTGGGTAAAAAATGACAACAACAAAACTCCCTATGTCAGCAATAGAGTAAGGGAAATTCGTGAACTGTCTGCTGGTTATAAATTAAGACATGTCCCAACCAAGGACAATCCAGCTGACTATTTATCCAGAGGTTTGACTTTAAAGCAATTAGTTAAAACCGAGATGTGGTTTAATGGACCCCAATGGCTAGTTAGTGGTCAGTGGCCCCAACAGAAGCCGCAAGTCATTGTGACCAATATCACTACCCCTGTTGTGGATCCAGAACCCCCTCGAATTTTAGCTATCAATCCTCATCGCTATTCCAGTTTAAGTAAATTACTAAGAGTTACAGAAATGGTATTTGATTTCATCAACAAGATGGGGATCAAGTATCGATTTCCTAGTTCCATCAAATATTGGGTCAAACAAGCTCAACAAGAGACTTATGGGAAGGAATATGAACATCTCCCAGAAAGGTTGAGTAAGTCTCTGGGCATTTGGCTTGACTCAGACAACTATAACATTTTGAGATGCGGCGGACGTCTGCTTCATGCAGAAATAAATTTAGATACGAAGAATCCTATACTTCTTCCACGTCACCACATCATTACTAAACTCATAGTTTTACATTACCATGAGCATAATACATTGCATGGTGGAGTATTAGATACTCTTACTGAAATCAGACAACGTTTTTGGCTTCCCCAAGGTCGCCAAACTGTTAAATCTTTAATCAAGTCTTGTATAATCTGCAAGAGATATGATGCTCGAGTGTGTCCTTATCCAGGTCCACCGCCCCTACCTAAGGAGCGAGTCGTACACCTTCGTCCCTTTGAAACCACAGGTGTCGACTATACAGGAGCACTAATTTTAACAGGCACACCGGACAAGATTCCAGTGAAAGCCTACATTTGCCTTTTCACGTGTGCTACCACACGCGGAGTACATTTAGAAGTCACTTCTGACATGAGTGCAGAAGCCTTTCTGCAAGCCTTTCGCAGATTTGCTGCACGAAGATCTTGCCCAAAATTAATGATCTCGGATAATGGATCTAACTTCGTGGCAGGAGAAGCTTGCTTACAAGAAATATGGAACCATCCAGAAGTACACTCTGTGCTCAAACAGAGACAATGCTATTGGAAATTTATTCCTCCAAGAGCCCCATGGCATGGCGGTTTTTACGAAAGAATGGTGGGAACTGTTAAGAAATGCCTAAGAAAAACCTTACACAGGCAGAAAATTAATCTCACCGAGTTACAGACCCTTGTCGTGGAAATTGAAGCACGAGTCAACAACAGACCTCTAACCTACTTAACAGAAGATTTCTCCAAAGAGAACCCCTAAGCCCCTCTCATTTGATTCATGGTGGTCTTCTGAGCCCTCTAATATCTCTAGGAGACGAGGATCCAGCTGACCCTTCGTGTGTCAAAGCAAGTGACTTAGTGGAGAGTTATAGACATCTTTCAAGAGTAATAGAGAAGTGGAATGAGGTCTGGACACGTGAATATTTAACTGCTTTAAGAGAATATCATTATGGAGCTGCAAGCCCATACAATAAAGTTCAACTTAAACCAGGTGATCTTGTCCTAGTAGACAGTGATGGACCCAGGTCAGATTGGCCTATAGGTAAAATTGTTGATATCCATCCTGACCGCCATGGTGTATTACGAATTGTTAAAGTTCAGTGTCGAGGCACTACTACCTTGAAAACACTAGAGAAATTAGTACCTTTAGAGTTAGCAGAACACGAGTGTTCTACAGATATACCTGTAACCCAAGTTTCAGAGAACAATGATTCTACTCAACCGAGCACAAGACCATCAAGAGTCGCTGCTCAGAACTGCAAACAGAAACTTAAACAATATTTTGATTCAATTCAAGAGTAGATAACTTATCATTTAAACTTGAGGTGACCATACTGATGCAGTGATGAGTTGATGTCCAGTAATTCGTTACGAGTCATAGTGACCTTGGACAGTAGCCTCACTGTATTGATGAGGTCTCCTTAATCTTAAATGATCCAACTATTCATAATTATTTTTGTTAGTTCCTTCTGTATCTTACAAAGGAATTATTCAATAATTTTCAATGTTTATTTACGTCCCCATGTTGACTTAGTCATCTACCACAGATTCGGGACATTCGTTAGGTACGTACTAACCTACTAACCCATGAATATAACTTCAGGATAGAGAAACAGGTGTACGTTAGTACAAATACCTGAACTACGACCCGAGTTTTCTCTCCCCGGAGTTATGTTGGAAATAACCAACAGTTCTATACATCATTGTATTTATATAACCAAAGTAGTTACTAAAATTACTAACTTATAAATTTAATCATTATCATGATTTATTCATTGCCAAATTCTTCCTAGTACGTGAGGAACAACAGGCAGCAACATGAATTTTCTCCACATTTAGTTGGATTTATAACAAGAGTCCAGTTTATCATTTCCTTTACTAAAAATAGTTAACTTTGATTTGTAGTATACTATTACTTACTGGAGCTCCCTTATTTAACTAACATTTAAACATTCTAGAGGAAATTACTTGATGCAAATGATTTACTTTAATTTCCTCGATTGGCTGCACAACTTTTAGTAAGCCAATTTATGTTACTAGAACTTCTATTTTATCGTAGAAGAATTTAATGTGATATTAATACTTGCTATTACCTCTTCCTTCCTTAGTCAATTGCAATAAATACATATTCATTTACGCTCGAAAGCCGCGCATGCGCAATAAGGAGCAGGAGGAAGAAGGGAGAGCGTCACTTGACACGTGAACGAGAGCACGGACGCCATTAACAGCGTGTAGCAGAGGTGTTTCGACCTATTTATTTCGCTCCCACGATCAGTTGAGCGGTGCCGCGTTATCTGGCACAACATAGCCGTGTCATAGACTATTATACGAGCAACTCTAGAGTCAACGTCTTTCAAGCAGCAGCAGGAGGACGAAGAGTTGCTCAAGTCTTCACACCAACGACACGAGGCTCGGCTGCTAAGTTTACCCTTTTGTTATTATGTGGCCACTTTAACATTTAGGTAGGCAGTCGTTAGGCCGAATGCAAACCAACAAAATATAGTACGTGTCTTAATTAAATTTGCCATCTAATTATATGATTATCAGTTTATTTCTATGATACAAATTGTTCAGACATTAGCTGATAATTTACTACCGTCATCCTCATGATTTAGGATGTAAATGTAATTACCTATTGTGTAGAAGATTTCTACAATGTAATTGCCTTTCAGTACCAAGGCGACTTCAACCGAGGTGCTAGGCTTCCCCACCGTTCTGTGCAACATTTTGCCCTATGCAACACGTCGTCGGTGGAGCGTAGCAACTGATTACTTCTAGATTCACAGCTAAGCTGTCCATTTTCATCAGTAGCAATAACTCCATAGTTACAGTAGTGATCTCCTAAAGAGATCAATGATACTAACCCTTTGTTTTATTGATGTTGCTCAACATTTCAGTAGTATTGAGGTGCATTTACCTCCATCAATATTATATTCTATATTTTTACTCACACATTTGATTTACTCTGGTGAAGAACCAGCACCAGAATAATGCTAGGGATGTATTAATCTTTTAGCATGTAACCCCCCAATTTTGTGTAGTGAATTTGACTCCATTCATATAATCATTACAGTTTTACCAAGATCCATAGGACACTAGTTCCTAAGATCAGTTTTTACATTCTCTTTGTTTTCCACTTTTTCTCAAAAAGTGGTGGTCCTTCATAGCTATCGAAGTATATATATTTACATTTATTTAATTATTAGTTACTAGGTCTCAGAGCCCAAAACAATTTATTAGTTATTGGAGTCAGGTTTTCCCCACAAGCTGGCCTGTGTTAACTGGCCTGTGTCAGTTGGGCTGCGTCAGCTGGACTGTGTCATCTGGGCTGTGTCAGCTGGACTGCGTCAGCTGGGATTTTTCAGATGGGCTGTGTCAGCTGGGCTGTGTCAACTGGGCTTTGTCAGATGGACTGTGTCAGCTGGGCTGTCTCAGCTGGACTGTTTCAGCTGCACTGTGTCAGCTATGCTGTGTTAGCTGGCCAGTGTCAGCTGGACTGTGTCAGCTGGGCTGTGTCAGCTGGGCTGTGTCAGCTGGACTGTGTCAGCTGGGCTGTGTCAGCTGGACTGTGTCAGCTGGACTGTGTCACCTGGACTGTGTTAACTGGCCTGTGTCTGCTAGCCTGTTTCAGCTGGACTGTGTCAGCTGGCCTGTGTTGACTGGACTGTGTTAGATGGCCTGTGTCGGATGGGTTGTGTCAGCTGGCCTGTGTCAGCTGGCCTGTTTCAGCTGGGCTGTGCCAGCTGGCCTGTATCAACTGGGCTGTGTCAGCTGGCCAGTGTCAGCTGGGCTGTGTCAACTGGGCTGTGTCAGCTGGGCTGTGTCAGCTCTGTTGTGTCAGCTGGACTGTGTCAGCTGGGCTGTGTCATCTGGGCTGTGTTAGCTAGCCTGTGTCATCTGGCCTGTTTTTGCTGGCCTGTGTCAGCTGGGCTGTGTAAGCTGGGCTGTGTCATCTGGGCTGTGTTAGCTGGGTTGTGTCAGCTGGGCTGTGTCAGCTGGACTGTGTTAACTGGCCTGTGTCTGCTAGCCTGTTTCAGCTGGACTGTGTCAGCTGGCCTGTGTTGACTGGACTGTGTTAGATGGCCTGTGTCAGATGGGCTGTGTCAGCTGGCCTGTGTAAGCTGGCCTGTGTCAGCTGAGCTCTGCCAGCTGACCTGTGTCAGCTGGGCTGTGTCAGCTGGATTGTGTCAGCTGGACTGTGTCAGCTGGACTGTGTCAGCTGGACTGTGTTAACTGGCCTGTGTCAGCTGGCCAGTTTCAGCTGGACTGTGTCAGCTGGACTGTGTTGACTGGACTGTGTCATCTGAACTGTGTCAGCAGGCCTGTGTTAACTGGAGTGTGTTAGCTGGGTTGTGTCAGCTGGGCTGTGTCAGATAGGCTGCGTCATCTGGGCTGTGTTAGCTGGGTTGTGTCAGCTGGGCTATATCAGATAGGCTGTGTTAGATGGCCTGTGTCAGATGGGCTGTGTCAGCTGGCCTGTGTCAGCTGGCCTGTGTCAGTTGGGTTGTGCCAGCTGTCCTGTGTCAGCTGGCCTGTGTTAGCTGGCCTGTGTCAGTTGGGCTGTGTTAGCTGGTCTGTGTCAGTTGGGCTGTGTCAGCTTGGTTGTGTCAGCTGGCCTGTGTCAGCTGGCCTGTGTTTGCTGGCCTGTGTCAACTGGGCTGTGTCAGCTGGACTGTGTCATCTGGACTGTGTTAACTGGCCTGTGTCAGCTGGCCTGTGTCAGCTGGACTGTGTCACCTGGCCTGTGTTGACTGGACTGTGTCAGCTGAACTGAGTCAGCTGACCTGTGTTAACTGGACTGTGTCAGCTGGCCTGTGTTACCTGGACTGTGTCAGCTGAGCTGTGCCAGCTGGACTCTGTCAGCTGGGCTGAGTCAGCTGGACTGTGTCAGCTGGCCTGTGTCAGCTGGACTGTGTCAGCTGGACAGTGTCAGCTGGAATGTATCAGCTGGATTGTGTCAGCTGGGCTGTGTCAGCTGGTCTGTGTCAGCTGGACTGTGTCAGCTGGGTTGAGTCAGCTGGGTTGTCATCTGGGCTGTGTCAGCTGGCCTGTGTTAACTGGCCTGTGTCAGATGGGCTGCGTCAGCTGAACTGTGGCAGCTGGCCTGTGTCAGCTGAGCTGTGCGAGTTGGGCTGTGTTGTGTCACCTGGGCTGTATCAGATAGACTGTGTTAGATGGCCTGTGTCAGATGGGCTGTGTCAGCTGGCCTGTGTTCGCTGGCCTGTGTCTGCTGGTCTGTGCCAGCTGGCCTGTGTCAGCTGGCCTGTGTTTACTGGCCTGTGTCAGTTGGGCTGTGTTAGCTGGTCTGTGTCAGTTGGGCTGTGTCAGCTGGGTTGTCAAACTGGGCTGTGTCAGCTGGCCTGTGTTAACTGGCCTGTGTCAGCTGGGCTGCGTCAGCTGAACTGTGGCAGCTGTATCAGATAGGCTGTGTTAGATGGCCTGTGTCAGATGGGCTGTGACAGCTGGCCTGTGTCAGCTTGCCTGTGTCAGCTGGGCTGTGCCAGCTGGTCTGAGTCCGCTGGCCTGTGTTAGCTGGCCTGTGTCAGTTGGGCTGCGTTAGCTGGTCTGTGTCAGTTGGGCTGTGTCAGCTGGGTTGTGTGAGCTGGATTGTGTCAGCTGGATTGAGTCAGCTGGGTTGTCATCTGGGCTTTGTCAGCTGGCCTGTGTTAACTGGCCTGTGTCAGCTGGGCTGCGTTAGCTGAATTGTGGCAGCTGGCCTGTGTCATCTGGGCTGTGCCAGCTGGCCTGTGTCAGCTGACCTGTGTTAGCTGGCCTGTGTCAGTTGGGCTGTGTTGTGTCAGCTGGGCGGTATCAGATAGGCTGTGTTAGATGGCCTGTGTCAGATGGGCTGTGTCAGCTGGCCTCTATCAGCTGGCCTCTGTCAGCTGGCCTGTGTCAGCTGGGCTGTGCCAGCTGGCCTGTGTCAGCTGGCCTGTGTTAGCTGGCCTGTGTCAGTTGGGCTGTTTTAGCTGGTCTGTGTCAGTTGGGCTGTGTCAGCTGGGTTGTGTCAGCTGGCCTGTGTCAGCTGGACTGTGTCAGCTGTCCTGTGTCAGCTGGACTGTGTCACCTGGCCTGTGTCAGCTGGACTGTGTCAGCTGGCCTGTGTCAGCTGGACTGTGTTACCTGGACTGTGTCAGCTGGCCTGTGTTAACTGGACTGTGTCAGCTGGGCTGTGCCAGCTGGACTCTGTCAGCTGGGCTGAGTCAGCTGGACTGTGTCAGCTAGGCTGTCAGCTGGACTGTGTCAGCTGGACTGTGTCAGATGGGCTGTGTCAGCTGGACTGTGTCAGTTGGACTGTGTCAGCTGGACTGTGTCAGCTGGGTTGAGTCAGCTGGGTTTTCATCTGGGCTGTGTCAGCTGGCCCGTGTTAACTGGCCTGTGTCAGCTGGGCTGCGTCAGCTGAACTGTGGCAGCTGGACTGTGTCAGCTGGGCTGTGTCAGCTGGGTTGTGTCAGCTGGGTTGAATCAGCTGGGATGTGTTAGCAGGGCTGTGTCATCTGGAACTGTGTTAACTGGCCTGTGTCAGCTGGGCTTCGTCAGCTGGACTGTGTCATCTGGGCTGTGTCAGCTGGACTGCGTCAGCTGGGATGTTTCAGATGGGCTGTGTCAGCTAGGCTGATTCAGTTGGCTGTGTCAGCTGGCCTGTGTTAACTGGACTGTGTCAGCTGGGCTGTGCCAGCTGGACTCTGTCAGCTGGGCTGAGTCAGCTGGACTGTGTCAGATGGGCTGTGTCAGCTGGACTGTGTCAGCTGGACTGTGTCAGCTGGGTTGAGTCAGCTGGGTTTTCATCTGGGCTGTGTCAGCTGGCCTGTGTTAACTGGCCTGTGTTAGCTGGGCTGCGTCAGCTGAACTGTGGCAGCTGGACTGTGTCAGCTGGGCTGTGTCAGCTGGGTTGTGTCAGCTGGGTTGAATCAGCTGGGATGTGTTAGCAGGGCTGTGTCATCTGGAACTGTGTTAACTGGCCTGTGTCAGCTGGGCTTCGTCAGCTGGACTGTGTCATCTGGGCTGTGTCAGCTGGACTGCGTCAGCTGGGATGTTTCAGATGGGCTGTGTCAGCTAGGCTGATTCAGTTGGCTGTGTCAGCTGGACTGTGTCAGCTGGCCTGTGTCAGCTGGGCTCTGTCATTTGGGCTGTGTCAGCTGGGCTGTGTCAGCTGGGGTGAGTCAGCTGGACTGTGTCAGCTAGGTTGTGTCAGCTAGACTGTGTCAGCTGGACTGTGTCAGCTGGACTGTGCCAGCTGGGTTGTGTCAGCCGGACTGCGTCAGCTGGACTGTATCAGCTGGGCTGAGTCAGCTGGGCTGTGTCAGCTGGGCTGTGTCAGCTGGACTGTGTCAGATGGACTATTTCAGCTGGTCTGTGTCAGCTGGGCTGAATCAGCTGGGATGTTACATATGACATCGTATCGGTGACAGGTATCACATAAGTTGCCTTGACGAATGATGTCGGAAACCCCGACACCATTTACTAATATTCAATGCCTTAGGCATTTAATTTTGCTGCTGGGTTGTATAAATAAATTCACTCTTAGAAGGTGGTAGCGGAATTTTCCGTCGATAGAAAACGGAATATCATTGCCACATGTCGCTATTAATTTCACTTGCTAATTCAGTTGGGACTTATTCTTAATACCGCAGTCTTTGGACTGTTAACGTAATAAAAACATTTCACTTGAATCACCTTAATTTTTAGTACCAAAAATGTAAATGAGTAAATTGACCTTTCTATCAGTTCTTGACATCTGGACAAGAGAGCAAGAGCGGCAGTGGAGGAGAGTAGTCAGCCATTGTTAATTTTACCAACAACGTCTTGAGTGGAGCTCACTTCAGGCTCTGCACAACAGAGCTCTTTGACAGTGCTACCGGACCAGTTTCATCTCGTTATCAACACCAGCATCTACTATATGGGAGGTTCTTTCCGAAATCTTATCTAGTCATTCCTGGCTGGTAATGTTATTTAAATAGGATTATTTTCCGGTTAGAACGAGAGACAGCGACCAACCCATGGTGAGCACTTTTCTCATCTTTAAATTACTAGTATTTCCTCTGATATAGCTGTCATATATATAGGATTACATCTATTACTGCAAGTGCCCTTTGACAGGAACAATTGAAGAGGAAGCAGAACAGTTACTTGGTACACCAGTACATAGTGTTGATGCCAGCCTCAACCATATGGATTATTTGGTGTGATCATCCTTGTTCATTACTGGTGGACCAGGCCTACCTACAAAAAGATAAGGCTTCCCAATTTTAATTACTAATATGTAGTTTAATACTGTACTGAATGCCTGCTGATCTATAATTTTGATTGACTACATATAAACTACATATTGACTACAATAAACTCCATAATGTGTAAAGGAAGTTATTTGTGAAAATGTTCAGAAATATAGTCCACTTTAAACCATCATACAATTTAAGCTAATGAAATAGCAAATTAATGTAAAATATAAATTTTATATAAATTCATATATATTATAAAAATATTATTCTCACAGGTCAATTCCCCACAAATGGTTTATGTTGATGATCCAGCCCGTCCTCCTAAGATTTGCCAATGTCAAAAAACTGTCGTACTAATTGCCCTTATTCTAACCTACCAGAGGACCCAAAACAGAAAACGGAACAGTATATCAATTTTGAAAGCCGTTATCATTTTCTATTTTGACAATTTTGGCCTTAGGTAGAGTATGCGTCACAATGCGACGCTCTATTAAGAGAGCGGGTTGGATAGACATAGACATGTGCTGAGATACCAGTTGACATAATGTATTTATTGCTGCATTTATGAGGATTTATTTGGTTTTCTGTCTCTCAGTTAACAGTTAATCAGAGTCCACACTCTATGCTGGGAGACCATGACTTAAGGGCCAAATATTGTGTCAGGTACACTCACTTGAACTTCCATGTTCATTTTCATAGAATGAATCAGTTTATAATTTAATGTGAGGATAGATATATCTAATATTGACTGGGAATTGGACAGATCCTCCCTACTTTGGATGTATAATATTTTTCGCAATAAAAGGTTGACTACGCTTGTAGAAAACTTGAATCTGCCTGTAAACCTACTTTTAAACATTATATATCACGAACATTGCTCAAGAATGCGACTCGTCGAAAATCGTCTCAAAAAAATATATTTTAAATGGAGCTCCAAAAGACCCATTATCTTTAAACCAATTGTCATGCCCAATGTAAATCTTGTAACCTTTAAATATATAATAAAGCACAACAAAAGACAAAAGGAAGGGGGTGGTAGGAGAAAAGCACACAGAAACTGTATTGGAAGAGACTTAAACATTCCCTCTAATGCGTTATGTGTGATTTCCTCAGAGGCTAAGGGTCCTCTTCTAGCCAGAGGTGGTTCTCCCTTCTATATTTAAATAGAAATATATATTAAATAAATTATATATTTAATAAATTAAAATAAATATATATCAAATTAAATTAAATTAAACATATATTAAATTAAATTGAATGTAAAAAAAGTAGACATTTGGGAATATTAACGCCGATATTAATTTAAATGTTGTTATGTTCAAATTTCAACAGAATCCACATTTCCAAGACTGTCTTGAGTGCTCATTAATGAGGGTTTAAAGGGCAAATCTACAGAAGCTGGCTGTAAAGGACAGGTAATAATTTCATGCAGGATGACCATCAGAACATAATTGACTCTCATCCATGAATGATGCTGTATCACAGAAAAGGGTGTTCAACAATTTTATGACAATTTTAACTGAATACATGTGTATCTATGGACACGTGGTTCATTATATTACACAAATAAATATATTTATCACTGTATAAATAAGAAATCAATGGAAACCAGAAGGAGGATTCGAACCTGCATACTCCCAAGCATACGTCTTAAGCCATTGGGCCACAATATGCTGCAAAAGTAATGAAACCTGGGATTCAACTGAATCCTCAATGGTTCCTGATGCATCTTCAGGTACCAAGTTAAGGTGTAACACATTACCGCCATACACTCTGGCTGTAGTATAAGAGTTCTACCCATCAACGCTTCTCTTCAAGGGTATAAATAAATCACATTAACGTGATGTATAATCACGGCTCCCACTGATTTCTCATTGATACATCAAGGTCATGTGATTATTTATGTACTCACCTAGTTGTGCTTGCGGGGGTTGAGCTCTGGCTCTTTGGTCTCGCCTCTCAACCGTCAATCAACAGGTGTACAGATTCCTGAGCCTATTGGCTCTATCATATCTACACTGAAACTGTGTATGGAGTCAGCCTCCACCACATTATTCCTAATGTATTCCATTTTTCAACCACTCTGACACTAAAAAGTTCTTTCTAATATCTCTGTGCTCATTTGGACACTCAGTTTCCATCTGTGTCCCCTAGTGCGTGTGCCCCTTGTGTTAAATAGCCTGTCTTTATCNCAAAAGATGATGGTAGCTGAGGCTAATTCCTATCATCCCGCCGCACTCTGATGGTAATCTTGGACTTAGTATTTTATATATCACTTCATTCTTTGGGGCAACGTGAGGAACACAAATGCGAACAAGCCTGAATGGTCCCCAGGCATACAAGCAACTGAAAACTCACACCCAGAAGTGACTCAAACCCATACTGCCAGGAGCACTTTGCATCTGGTGTACAGGACCTTAACTTCTTCACCATCACGACCGGACAAAAGATGTTGGTAGCCGAGGCGTATTCCCATGTGGACTAATTCATGTGGGGGGAATCTTCTCTTTACTGATTGCTTTGAAAATTTGATGAAACGTTGCATTCGAATAGGCGAGTGTTTTTATATACCTACTACATACATGCTTCACCTGTGTCAGTAAAAAACATGTTTTTTTTTTTTAAACAGTGCCATCTGTAGGACGTAGGAGCAATACATGGTTTAATCTCTGAAAGTTTTCACTGAATGCTTGAAATTTAACACAACGTCTATTCGAATATGTGCATTTTTATATACCTACTATACCTACTTTTTTAGATGCCACACCTGTGACAGGTAAAAATAAGTTTTTTTTATAAACAGCGCCGTCTGTTGCACATAAGACCAACACAAGCTATACAAAATATGCCACAATTCCATTTCAGTGTTTCAGATTGCATTGATAAATTGAATTTTCATAATTTTTATTTATTTTCATTTTTATTTAATTATTTTGTGTGATATTGCATTGGAATTGAACTGTGTTGTTTATCATACTGTTCATTTCATGGGTACAGTTTATTTGTTTCTTTTTTCATTGTTTTTCATTTCGTTTTATCTGTTCTTATTATTTTTCAGTGCAATTGGTGGTAAAATTGAGCTGTGTCGATTGATCTGCGTTTGAATTGAATATTTCGTTAGTATTTTTGTTTTTGTTTTGAAAACTCGAAAATGGACAACACGTTTATTTCACAGCTGCAAACGTGCAACAAACGTCTTTGTGTGCAACAAACAGCTGTGAATCCACTGGCTACAGCATTAACTGTTGTTTCACGTTATGTCAAAATGACGTGTTTGCGAAAACAATGCTATATTCGGAATTGCCTACGTATTACACATGGAATGCCAGTAGAAATAATTTGAATAACGCAAACGAGGAGAACGAATCGACGGACAACTAGCATATTCAAATAAACTACGATAGGAATGAGTCTATACCCTCTGGGAGATCATTTACGTATATCAGAAACAGGATAGGTCTGAGTACAGAGCCCTGTGGGACTCCACTGTGACTTCCGCCAATCTGAGGTCAACAGGCCTGTGTCATCTTGCCCGTGTCAGCTGGCCTGTGTCAGCTAGCCTGTGTCAGTTAGCCTGTGTCAGATAAGCTGTTTCAGCGGTCCTGTGTCAGCTGGGCTGTGTCACATGGCCTGTGTTAGCTGACCTCTATCAGTTGGGATGTTCCAGCTGGCCTCTGTCAGCTGGGCTGTGTTTGCTGGGCTGTGTACGCTGGGCTGTGTCAGTTGGGCTGTGTCAGTTGGGTTGTGTCAGGAAGACTGTGTCAGCTCTGCAGTGTCAGCTGGCCTGTGTCAACTGGGCTGTGTCAGCTGGGCTGTGTCAGCTAGGCTGTGTCAGCTGGCCTGTGTCAGCTGGGCTGTGTCAGCTGGGCTGTGTCAGCAGGGCGGTGTCAGCTGGCCTGTGTCAGCTGGGCTGTGTCAGCTGGCCTGTGTCAGCTGGGCGGTGTCAGCTGGCCTGTGTCAGCTGGGCAGTGTCAGCTGGCCAATATCAGCTGGGCTCTGTCAGCTTGCCTGTGTCAACTGGCCTATGTCAACTGGCCTGTGTAAGCTGGCCTATGTCAGCTGGGCTGCGTCAGCTTGCCTGTGTCAGATGGCCTATGTCAGTTGGGCTGTGTCAGCTGGCCTGTGTCAGCTGGCCTATGTCAGCTGGCCTGTGTCAGCTGGGCAGTGTCAGCTGGCCTGTGTCAGCTGGCCTATGTCAGCTGGCCAATATCAGCTTGCCTGTGTCACCTAGCCTATGTCAGCTGGCATGTGCCAGCTGACCAATGTCAGCTGGTCAATGTCAGCTTGCCTGTGTCAGATGGTCTATGCCAGCTGGGCTGTGTCAGCTGGCATGTACCAGCTGGACTGTGTCAGCTGGCCTATGCCAGCTGGGCTGTGTTAGCTGGCATGTATCTGCTGGCCAATGTCAGCTTTCCTGAGTCAGCTGGGCTGTGTCAGCTGGGCTGTGTCAGGTGGCCTGCGTCAGCTGGGCTGTGTCAACTGGGCTATATCAGCTGGACTGTGTCAGCTCTGCTGTGTCAGCTGGCCTGTGTCAGCTGGGTTGTGTCAACTGGGCTGTGTCAACTGGGCTGTGTCAGCTGGGCTGTGTCTGCTGCCCTGTTTCAGCTGGGCTGTGTCAAATGGGTTGTGTCAGCTGGGCTGTGCCAGCTCTGCTGTGTCAGCTGTGCTGTGTCAGCTTGGCTGTCTCAACTGGGCTGTGTCTGGTGGCTGTTTCAGCTGCGCTGTGTCAGCTGGCCTGTTTCATCTGGGCTTTGTCAGCTGGCCTGTGTCAGCTGGGCTGTGTCAGCTGGGCTGTGTTAGCTGGGCTGTGTCAACTGGGCTGTGTCAGCTTTGTTGTGTCAGCTTGGCTGTGTCAGCTGGGCTGTGTCAGTTGGACTATGTCAGCTGGCCTGTGTCTGCTGGGCTGTGTCAGCTGGCCGGTGTCAGCTGGGCTGTATCTGCTGGACTGTGTAAATTGGGTTGTGTCAGCTGGCCAGTGTCAGCTGGTATGTGTCAGCTGCCGTGTCAACTGGCCTCTGTCAGCTGGGCTGTGTCAGCTGGGCTATGTCAGCTGGGCTGTGTCAGCTAGGCTGTGTCAGTTTGGTTGTGTCAGTTGGCCTGTGAACTTGGTTGTATCAGCTGGCCTGTGTCAGCTGGCCTGTGTCAGCTGGGCTGTGTCAACTGCGCTGTGTCAGCTGGCCTGTGTCAGCTGGGCTGTGTCAGTTGGGCTGTGTCAGGCGGCCTGTGTCAGCTGGGCTGTGTCAACTGGGCTATTTCAGCTGGGCTGTGTCAGCTCTGCTGTGTCATCTGGCCTGTGTCAGCTCGGCTGTGTCAACTGGGCTGTATCAGCTGGGCTGTGTCAGCTGGCCTGTGTCAGCTGGGCCGTGTCAACTGGCCTGTGTCAGCTGGACTGTGTCAGCTGGTCTGTGTCAGCTGGGCTGTGTTAGCTGGGCTGTGTCAGCTGGGCTGTGTCAGCTGGGCTGTGTCAACTGGGCTGTGTCAGTTGAACTGTGTCAGCTCTGCTGTGTCAGCTGGGCTGTGTCAGCAGGGCTGTGTCAGCTGGGCTGTTTCAGCTGGGTTGTGTCAGCTCAGCTGTGTCAGCTTGGATGTGTCAGCTGGCCTGTGTCAGCTGGGCTGTGTCAGTTGGGCTGTGTCAGGCGGCCTGTGTCAGCTGGGCTGTGTCAACTGGGCTATTTCAGCTGGGCTGTGTCAGCTCTGCTGTGTCATCTGGCCTGTGTCAGCTCGGCTGTGTCAACTGGGCTGTATCAGCTGGGCTGTGTCAGCTGGCCTGTGTCAGCTGGGGCGTGTCAACTGGCCTGTGTCAGCTGGACTGTGTCAGCTTGTCTGTGTCAGCTGGGCTGTGTTAGCTGGGCTGTGTCAGCTGGGCTGTGTCAGCTGGGCTGTGTCAACTGGGCTGTGTCAGTTGAACTGTGTCAGCTCTGCTGTGTCAGCTGGGCTGTGTCAGCAGGGCTGTGTCAGCTGGGCTGTTTCAGCTGGGTTGTGTCAGCTCGGCTGTGTCAGCTTGGATGTGTCAGCTGGCCTGTGTCAGCTGGGCTGTATCAGCTGGGCTGTGTCAGTTGGGCTGTATCAGCTGGGCTGTGTCAGCTGGGCTGTGTGAACTGGGCTGTGTCAACTGGGTTGTGTCAGCTGGGCTGTGTCAGTTCTGCTGTGTCAGCTAGCCTGTGTCAGCTGGGCTGTCTCAACTGGGCTTTGTCAGGTGGCTGTGTCAGCTGCCTGTTTCAGCTGGCTTGTGTCATCTGGGCTTTGTCAGCTGGCCTGTGTCAGCTGAGCTGTGTCAGCTGGGCTGTCAGCTGGCCTGTGTCTGCTGGGCTGTGTCAGCTGGCCGGAGTCAACTTGGCTGTGTCTCCTGGACTGTGTCAACTGGGCTGTGTCAGCTGGCCAGCGTCAGCTGGCGTGTGTCAACTGGTCTGTGTCAGTTTAGCTGTATCAGCTGGCCTGTTTCAACTGTGTTGTGTCAGCTGGGCTGTGTCAGGTGGCCTGTGTCAGCTGGGCTGTGTAAACTGGGCTATGTCAGCTGGGCTGTGTCAGCTCTGCTGTGTCATCTGGCCTGTGTCAGCTGGGCTGTGTCAACTGGGCTGTGTCAGCTGGGCTGTGTCAGCTGGCCTGTGTCAGCTGGGCTGTGTCAACTGGCCTGTTTCAGCTGGCGTGTCAGCTGGGCTGTGTCAGCTGGGCTGTGTCAGCTGGGCTGTGTCAACTGGGCTGTGTCAGCTGGACTGTGTCAGCACTGCTGTGTCAACTGGGCAGTGTTAGCAGGGCTGTGTCAGCTGGGCTGTGTCAGCTGGATTGTGTCAGCTCGGCTGTGTCAGCTGGGCTGTGTCAGCTGGGCTGGGTCAGCTGGGCTGTGTCAACTGGGCTGTGTCAGCTGGGCTGTGTCTGCTATCCTGTGTCAGCTGGGCTGTGTCAGCTGGACTGTGTCAGCTCTGCTGTGTCAGCTGGGCAGTGTCAGCAGGGCTGTGTCAGCTGGGATGTGTCAGCTGGATTGTGTCAGCTCGGCTGTGTCAGCTGGGCTGTGTCAGCTGGGCTGGGTCAGCTGGGCTGTGTCAACTGGGCTGTGTCAGCTGGGCTGTGTCTGCTGGCCTGTGTCAGCTGGGCTGTGTCAACTGGGTTGTGTCAGCTTGGCTGTGTCAGCTCTGCTGTGTCAGCTCTGCTGTGTCAGCTGGGCTGTGTCAACTGGGCTGTGTCAGCTGGACTGTGTCAGTTCTGCTGTGTCAGCTGGACTGTGTCAGCAGGGCTGTGTCAGCTGGGTTGGGTCAGCTGGGTTGTGTCAGCTCGGCTGTGTCAGCTGGCCTGTGTCAGCTGGTCTGTGTCAGTTGGGCTGTGTCAGCTGGGCTGTGTCAGCTGGGCTGTGTCAACTGGGCTGTGTCAACTGGGCTGTGTCAGCTGGGCTGTGTCTGCTGGCCTGTGTCAGCTGGGCTGTGTCAACTGGGTTGTGTCAGCTGGGCTGTGTCAGCTCTGCTGTGTCAGCTAGCCTTTGTCAGCTGGGCTCTCTCAACTGGGCTGTGTCTTGTGGCTGTTTCAGCTGCGCTGTGTCAGCTGGCCTGTTTCATCTGGGCTTTGTCAGCTGGCCTGTATCAGCTGGGCTGTGTCAGCGGGGCTGTGTCAGCTGGGCTGTGTCAACTGGGCTGTGTCAGCTTTGTTGTGTCAGTATGGCTGTGTTAGCTGGGCTGTGTCAGTTGGGCTGTGTCAGCTGGCCTGTGTCTGCTGGGCTGTGTCAGCTGGCCGGTGTCAGCTGGGCTGTGTCTGCTGGACTGTGTCAATTGGGTTGTGTCAGCTGGCCAGTGTCAGCTTTTATGTGTCAACTGGCCTGTGTCAACTGGCCTCTGTTAGCTGGGCTGTGTCAGCTGGGCTGTATCAGCTGGGTTGTGTCAGCTAGGCTGTGTAAGTTTGGTTGTGTCAGCTGGCCTGTGAACTTGGTTGTATCAGCTGGCCTGTGTCAGCTGGCCTGTGTCAGCTGGGCTGTGTCAACTGTGCTGTGTCAGCTGGCCTGTGTCAGCTGGGCTGTGTCAGCTGGGCTGTGTCAGGTGGCCTGTGTCAGCTGGGCTGTGTCAACTGGGCTATATTCAGCTGAGCTGTGTCAGCTCTGCTGTGTCAACTGGGCTGTGTCAGCTTGGCTGTGTCAGCTGGCCTGTGTCAGCTGGGCCGTGTCAACTGGCCTGTGTCAGTTGAACTGTGTCAGCTCTGATGTGTCAGCTGGGCAGTGTCAGCAGGGCTGTGTCAGCTGGGCTGTGTCAGCTGGGTTGTGTCAGCTCGGCTGTGTCAGCTTGGATGTGTCAGCTGGCCTTTGTCAGCTGGGCTGTGTCAGCTGGGCTGTGTCAGCGGGGCTGTGTCAGCTGGGCTGTGTCAACTGGGCTGTGTCAGCTTTGTTGTGTCAGTATGGCTGTCAGCTGGGCTGTGTCAGTTGGGCTGTGTCAGCTGGCCTGTGTCAGCTGGGCTGTGTCTGCTGGACTGTGTCAATTGGGTTGTGTCTGCTGGCCAGTGTCAGCTGGTATGTGTCAGCTGGCCTGTGTCAACTGGCCTCTGTTAGCTGGGCTGTGTCAGCTGGGCTATGTCAGCTGGGATGTGTCAGCTAGGCTGTGTCAGTTTGGTTGTGTCAGCTGGCCTGTGAACTTGGTTGTATCAGCTGGCCAGTGTCAGCTGGCCTGTGTCAGCTGGGCTGTGTCAGCGCTGTGTCAGCTGGCCTGTGTCAGCTGGGCTGTGTCAGCTGGCCTGTGTCAGCTCTGCTGTGTCAACTGGGCTGTGTCAGCTGGGCTGTGTCAGCTGGCCTGTGTCAGCTGGGCCGTGAAAACTGGCCTGTGTCAGCTGGCCTGAGTCAGCTTGTCTGTGTCAGCTGGGCTGTGTCAGCCGGGCTGTGTCAGATGGGCTGTTTCAGCTGGGCTGTGTCAACTGGGCTGTGTCAGTTGAACTGTGTCAGCACTGATGTGTCAGCTGGGCAGTGTCAGTAGGGCTGTGTCAGCTGGGCTGTGTCAGCTAGGTTGTGTCAGCTCGGCTGTGTCAGCTTGGATGTGTCAGCTGGCCTTGGTCAGCTGGGCTGTGTCAGCTGGGCTGTGTCAGCTGGGCTGTGTGAACTGGGCTGTGTCAGCTGGGATGTGTCTGCTGGCCTGTGTCAGCTGGGCTGTGTCAGCTCTGCTGTGTCAGCTAGCCGGTGTCAGCTGGGCTGTGTCTGCTGGACTGTGTCAATTGGGTTGTGTCAGCTGGCCAGTGTCAGCTTTTATGTGTCAACTGGCCTGTGTCAACTGGCCTCTGTTAGCTGGGCTGTGTCAGCTGGGCTGTGTCAGCTGGGATGTGTCAGCTAGGCTGTTTCAGTTTGGTTGTGTCAGCTGGCCTGTGAACTTGGTTGTATCAGCTGGCCAGTGTCAGCTGGGCTGTGTCAGCTGGGCTGTGTCAACAGCGCTGTGTCAGCTGGCCTGTGTCAGCTGGGCTGTGTCAGCTGGGCTGTGTCAGCTGGCCTGTGTCAGCTCTGCTGTGTCAACTGGGCTGTGTCAGCTGGGCTGTGTCAGCTGGCCTGTGTCAGCTGGGCCGTGAAAACTGGCCTGTGTCAGCTGGCCTGAGTCAGCTGGTCTGTGTCAGCTGGGCTGTGTTAGCCGGGCTGTGTCAGCTGGGCTGTTTCAGCTGGGCTGTGTCAACTGGGATGTGTCAGTTGAACTGTGTCAGCACTGATGTGTCAGCTGGGCAGTGTCAGCAGGGCTGTGTCAGCTGGGCTGTGTCAGCTAGGTTGTGTCAGCTCGGCTGTGTCAGCTTGGATGTGTCAGCTGGCCTTGGTCAGCTGGGCTGTGTCAGCTGGGCTGTGTCAGCTGGGCTGTGTGAACTGGGCTGTGTCAGCTGGGATGTGTCTGCTGGCCTGTGTCAGCTGGGCTGTGTCAGCTCTGCTGTGTCAGCTAGCCTGTGTCAGCTGGGCTGTCTCAACTGGACTGTGTCAGGTGGCTGTGTGAGCTGGGCTGTCTCAACTGGGCTGTGTCAGGTGGCTGAGTCAGGTGCCTGTTTCAGCTGGCTTGTGTCATCTGGGCTTTGTCAGCTGGCTGGTGTCAGCTGAGCTGTGTCAGCTGGGCTGTGTAAGCTGGTATGTGTCAGCTGGGCTGTGTCAGCTGGGCTGTCAGCTGGCCTGTGTCTGCTGGGCTGTGTCAGCTGGCCGGAGTCAGCTTGGCTGTGTCTCCAGGACTGTGTCAACTGGGCTGTGTCAGCTGGCCAGCGTCAGCTGGTGTGTGTCAACTGGTCTGTGTCAGTTTAGCTGTATCAGCTGGCCTGTTTCAACTGTGTTGTGTCAGCTGGCCTGTGTCAGATGGCCTGTGTCAGCTGGGCTGTGTCAACTGGGCTGTGTCATCTGACTTGTGTCAGCTGGGCTATGTCAGCTGGGCTGTGTCAGCTGGGCTGTGTCAGCTGGCCTGTGTCAGCTGGGCTTTGTCAGCTTGGCTGTGTCAGCTGGGTTGTGTCAGCTGGGCTGTGTTAGCTGGCTTGTGTAAGTTGGGCTGTGTCAGCTGGCCTGTGTCAGCTGGGCTTTGTCAGCTTGGCTGTGTCAGCTGGGTTGTGTCAGCTGGGCTGTGTGAGCTAGCCTGTGTCAGCTGGGCTGTCTCAACTGGGCTGTGTTAGGTGGCTGTGTCAGCTGGGCTGTCTCAACTGGGCTGTGTCAAGAGGTTGTGTCAGCTGCGATGTGTCAGCTGGCCTGTGTCATCTGGGCTTTGTTAGCTGGCCTGTGTGAGCTGGGCTGTGTCTGCTGGGCTGTGTCAGCTGGGCTGTGTCAGTTAGGCTGTGTCAGCTATCCTGTGTCTGCTGGGCTGTGTCAGATGGCCGGTGTCAGCTGGGCTGTGTCTGCTGGACTGTGTCAATTGAGTTGTGTCAGCTGGCCAGTGTCAGCTGGTATGTGTCAGCTGGCCTGTGTAAACTGGCCTCTGTCAGCTAAGCTGTGTCAGCTGGGCTATGTAAGCTGGGCTGTGTCAGCTAGGCTGTGTCAGCTGGCCTGTTTCAACTGGGCTGTGTCATCTGACTTGTGTCAGCTAGGCTATGTCAGTTGGGCTGTGTCAGCTGGGCTGTGTCAGCTGGCCTGTGTCAGCTGGGCTTTGTCAGCTTGGATGTGTCAGCTGGGTTGTGTCAGCTGGGCTGTGTCAGCTGGGCTGTGTCAGCTGGGCTGTGTCAGCTGGCCTGTGTCAGCTGGGCTTTGTCAGCTTGGCTGTGTCAGCTGGGTTGTGTCAGCTGGGCTGTGTCAGCTGGGATGTGTTAGCTGGCTTGTGTAAGATGGGCTGTGTCAGCTGGGTTGTGTCAACTGGGCTGTGTCAACAGGGCTGGATCACCTAGGCTGTGTCTGCTGGCCTGTGTCAGCTGGGTTATGTCAACTGCATTGTGTCAGCTGGGCTGTGTCAGTTCTGCTGTGTGAGCTAGCCTGTGTCAGCTGGGCTGTCTCAACTGGGCTGTGTTAGGTGGCTGTGTCAGCTGGGCTGTCTCAACTGGGCTGTGTCAAGAGGCTGTGTCAGCTGCGATGTGTCAGCTGGCCTGTGTCATCTGGGCTTTATTAGCTGGCCTGTTTGAGCTGGGCTGTGTCTGCTGGGCTGTGTCAGCTGGGCTGTGTCAGTTAGGCTGTGTCAGCTGGCCTGTGTCTGCTGGGCTGTGTCAGCTGGCCGGTGTCAGCTGGACTGTGTCAATTGGTTGTGTCAGCTGGCTAGTGTCAGCTGGTATGTGACAGCTGGCCATTGTCAACTGGCCTCTGTTACCTGGGCTGTGTCAGCTAGGCTGTGTCAGTTTGGTTGTGTCAGCTGGCCTGTGAACTTAGTTGTATCAGCTGGCCTGTGTCAGCTGGCCTGTGTCAGCTGGGCTGTGTCAACTGCGCTGTGTCAGCTGGCCTGTGTCAGCTGGGCTGTGTCAGTTGGGCTGTGTCAGCTGGGCTGTGTCAGTTAGGCTATGTCAGCTGGCCTGTGTCTGCTGGGCTGTGTCAGCTGGCCGGTGTCAGCTGGACTGTGTCAATTGGGTTGTGTCAGCTGGCTAGTGTCAGCTGGTATGTGACAGCTGGCCATTGTCAACTGGCCTCTGTTACCTGGGCTGTGTCAGCTGGGCTGTGTCAGCTAGGCTGTGTCAGTTTGGTTGTGTCAGCTGGCCTGTGAACTTAGTTGTATCAGATGGCCCTGTGTCAGCTGGCCTGTGTCAGCTGGGCTGTGTCAACTGCGCTGTGTCAGCTGGCCTGTGTCAGCTGGGCTGTGTCAGTTGGGCTGTGTCAGGCGGCCTGTGTCAGCTGGGCTGTGTCAACTGGGCTATTTCAGCTGGGCTGTGTCAGCTCTGCTGTGTCATCTGGCCTGTGTCAGCTGGGCTGTGTCAACTGGGCTGTATCAGCTGGGCTGTGTCAGCTGGCCTGTGTCAGCTGGGCCGTGTCAGCTGGCCTGTGTCAGCTGGCCTGTGTCAGCTGGACTGTGTCAGCTGGGCTGTGTTAGCTGGGCTGTGTCAGCTGGGCTGTGTCAGCTGGGCTGTGTCAACTGGGCTGTATCAGTTGAACTGTGTCAGCTCTGCTGTGTCAGCTGGGCTGTGTCAGCAGGGCTGTGTCAGCTGGGCTGTGTCAGCTGGGTTGTGTCAGCTCGGCTGTGTCAGCTTGGATGTGTCAGTTGGCCTGTGTCAGCTGGGCTGTGTCAGCTGGGCTGTGTCAGCTGGGCTGTGTCAGCTGGGCTGTTTGAACTGGGCTGTGTCAGCTGGGATGTGTCTGCTGGCCTGTGTCAGCTGGGCTGTGTCAACTGGGTTGTGTCAGCTGGGCTGTGTCAGCTCTGCTGTGTCAGCTAGCCTGTGTCAGCTTGGCTCTCTCAACTGGACTGTGTCAGGTGGCTGTGTCAGCTGGGCTGTCTCAACTGGGCTGTGTCAGGTGGCTGTGTCAGCTGCCTGTTTCAGCTGGCTTGTGTCATCTGGGCTTTGTCAGCTGGCCTGTGTCAGCTGAGCTGTGTCAGCTGGGCTGTGTAAGCTGGTATGTGTCAGCTGGGCTGTGTCAGCTGGGCTGTCAGCTGGCCTGTGTCTGCTGGGCTGTGTCAGCTGGCCGGAGTCAGCTTGGCTGTGTCTCCTGGACTGTGTCAACTGGGCTGTGTCTGCTGGCCTGTGTCAGCTGGTCTGTGTCAGTTGGGCTGTGTCTGCTGGGCTGTGTCAGCTGGGCTGTGTCAACTGGGCTGTGTCAACTGGGCTGTGTCCGCTGGGCTGTGTCTGCTGGCCTGTGTCAGCTGGGCTGTGTCAACTGGGTTGTGTCAGCTGGGCTGTGTCAGCTCGGCTGTGTCAGCTGGCCAGCGTCAGCTGGCCAGCGTCAGCTGGTGTGTGTCAACTGGTCTGTGTCAGTTTAGCTGTATCAACTGGCCTGTTTCAACTGGGCTGTGTCATCTGACTTGTGTCAGCTGGGCTATGTCAGCTGGGCTGTGTCAGCTGGGCTGTGTCAGCTGGCCTGTGACAGCTGGGCTTTGTCAGCTTGGCTGTGTCAGCTGGGTTGTGTCAGCTGGGCTGTGTCAGCTGGGCTGTGTCAGCTGGGCTGTGTCAGCTGGGCTGTGTCAGATGGCCTGTGTCAGCTGGGCTTTGTCAGCTTGGCTGTGTCAGCTGGGTTGTGTCAGCTGGTCTGTGTCAGCTGGGCTGTGTTAGCTGGCTTGTGTAAGATGGGCTGTGTCTGCTTGGTTGTGTCTGCTGGGCTGCTTAATCTGGGCTGGACAGTGACAGCTTCGTTGTGTTAGTAGGGCTGTGATAGCTGGGCAGTGTTAGATGGGCAGTGTCAGCTTGGCTGCTTAATCTGGGCTGTGTTTATTGGCCTGTGTCAGCTGGGCTTTGTCAGCTGGTCTGTTTCAACTGGAATGTGTCAGCTGGCTTGTGTTCGGTGGCCTTTGTCAGCTGGACTGTGTCAGATGGACCGTGTCAGCTAGCCTGTGTCAACTGGCATGTGTTAACTGGACTGTGTCAGCAGGACTGTATTAACTGGAATGTTTCAGATGGCCTGTGTTACCTGCCCTGTGTATGTGTCAACTAGCCTGTGTCAGCTGGCCTGTGTCAGGTGGCCTATGTCAGCTGGCATATGTCAGCTAGCCTGTGTTAACTGACCTGTGTCAGCCGGGCTGTGTCAGCTGGGCTGTCTCAGCTGGGCTGTGTCAGCTGGACTGTGTCACCTGGACTGTGTCAGCTGGTCTGTGTCTGCTGGGCTGTGTCAGCTGGGCTGTGTCAGCTGAGCTGTGTCAGCTCTGCTGTATCAGCTGGGATGTGTCAGCTGGGCTGTGTCAACTGGGCTGTGTCAGCTGGGCTGTGTCAACTGGGTTGTGTCAGCTGGGATGTGTCAGCTGGGCTGTGTCAACTGGGCTGTGTCAACTGGGCTGGGTCACCTAGGCTGTGTCTGCTGGCCTGTGTCAGCTGGGTTGTGTCAACTGCATTGTGTCAGCTGGGCTGTGTCAGTTTTGCTGTGTTAGGTGGCTGTGTCAGCTGGGCTGTCTCAACTGGGCTGTGTTAGGTGGCTGTGTCAGCTGGGCTGTCTCAACTGGGCTGTGTCAAGAGGTTGTGTCAGCTGCGATGTGTCAGCTGGCCTGTGTCATCTGGGCTTTGTTAGCTGGCCTGTGTGAGCTGGGCTGTGTCTGCTGGGCTGTGTCAGCTGGGCTGTGTCAGTTAGGCTGTGTCAGCTGGCCTGTGTCTGCTGGGCTGTGTCAGCTGGCCGGTGTCAGCTGGACTGTGTCAATTGGGTTGTGTCAGCTGGCTAGTGTCAGCTGGTATGTGACAGCTGGCCATTGTCAACTGGCCTCTGTTACCTGGGCTGTGTCAGCTGGGCTGTGTCAGCTAGGCTGTGTCAGTTTGGTTGTGTCAGCTGGCCTGTGTGAACTGGGTTGTATCAGCTGACCTGTGTCAGCTGGCGTGCTTCAGCTGGGCTGTGTCAACTGCGCTGGGTCAGCTGGCCTGTGTCAGCTGGGCTGTGTCAGTTGGGCTGTGTCAGGCGGCCTGTGTCAGCTGGGCTGTGTCAACTGGGCTATTTCAACTGGGCTGTGTCAGCTCTGCTGTGTCATCTGGCCTGTGTCAGCTGGGCTGTGTCAACTGGGCTGTATCAGCTGGGCTGTGTCAGCTGGCCTGTGTCAGCTTGGCCGTGTCAACTGGCCTGTGTCGGCTGGCCTGTGTCAGCTGGACTGTGTCAGCTGGGCTGTGTTAGCTGGGCTGTGTCAGCTGGGCTGTGTCAGCTGGGCTGTGTCAACTGGGCTGTATCAGTTGAACTGTGTCAGCTCTGCTGTGTCAGCTGGGCTGTGTCAGCAGGGCTGTGTCAGCTGGGCTGTGTCAGCTGGGTTGTGTCAGCTCGGCTGTGTCAGCTTGGATGTGTCAGTTGGCCTGTGTCAGCTGGGCTGTGTCAGCTGGGCTGTGTCAGCTGGGCTGTGTCAGCTGGGCTGTTTGAACTGGGCTGTGTCAGCTGGGATGTGTCTGCTGGCCTGTGTCAGCTGGGCTGTGTCAACTGGGTTGTGTCAGCTGGGCTGTGTCAGCTCTGCTGTGTCAGCTAGCCTGTGTCAGCTGGGCTGTCTCAACTGGACTGTGTCAGGTGGCTGTGTCAGCTGGCCTGTCTCAACTGGGCTGTGTCAGGTGGCTGTGTCAGCTGCCTGTTTCAGCTGGCTTGTGTCATCTGGGCTTTGTCAGCTGGCCTGTGTCAGCTGAGCTGTGTCAGCTGGGCTGTGTAAGCTGGTATGTGTCAGCTGGGCTGTGTCAGCTGGGCTGTCAGCTGGCCTGTGTCTGCTGGGCTGTGTCAGCTGGCCGGAGTCAGCTTGGCTGTGTCTCCTGGACTGTGTCAACTGGGCTGTGTCTGCTGGCCTGTGTCAGCTGGTCTGTGTCAGTTGGGCTGTGTCTGCTGGGCTGTGTCAGCTGGGCTGTGTCAACTGGGCTGTGTCAACTGGGCTGTGTCCGCTGGGCTGTGTCTGCTGGCCTGTGTCAGCTGGGCTGTGTCAACTGGGTTGTGTCAGCTGGGCTGTGTCAGCTCGGCTGTGTCAGCTGGCCAGCGTCAGCTGGTGTGTGTCAACTGGTCTGTGTCAGTTTAGCTGTATCAGCTGGCCTGTTTCAACTGGGCTGTGTCATCTGACTTGTGTCAGCTGGGCTATGTCAGCTGGGCTGTGTTAGCTGGGCTGTGTCAGCTGGCCTGTGTCAGCTGGGCTTTGTCAGCTTGGCTGTGTCAGCTGGGTTGTGTCAGCTGGGCTGTGTCAGCTGGGCTGTGTCAGCTGGGCTGTGTCAGCTGGCCTGTGTCAGGTGGGCATTGTCAGCTTGGCTGTGTCAGCTGGGTTGTGTCAGCTGGGCTGTGTCAGCGGGGCGGTGTTAGCTGGCTTGTGTAAGATGGGCTGTGTCAGCTTGGTTGTGTCTGCTGGGCTGCTTAATCTGGGCTGGACAGTGACAGCTTCGTTGTGTAAGTAGGGCTGTGATAGCTGGGCAGTGTTAGATGGGCAGTGTCAGCTTGGCTGCTTAATCTGGGCTGTGTTTATTGGCCTGTGTCAGCTGGGCTTTGTCAGCTGGTCTGTTTCAACTGGAATGTGTCAGCTGGCTTGTGTTCGGTGGCCTTTGTCAGCTGGACTGTGTCAGATGGACCGTGTCAGCTGGCCTGTGTCAACTGGCATGTGTTAACTGGACTGTGTCAGCAGGACTGTATTAACTGGAATGTTTCAGATGGCCTGTGTTACCTGCCCTGTGTATGTGCCAACTGGCCTGTGTCAGCTGGCCTGTGTCAGCTGGCCTATGTCAGCTGGCATATGTCAGCTAGCCTGTGTTAACTGACCTGTGTCAGCCGGGCTGTGTCAGCTGGGCTGTGTCAGCTGGGCTGTGTCAGCTGGACTGTGTCACCTGGACTGTGTCAGCTAGTCTGTGTCTGCTGGGCTGTGTCAGCTGGGCTGTGTCAGCTGAGCTGTGTCAGCTCTGCTGTATCAGCTGGGATGTGTCAGCTGGGCTGTGTCAACTGGGCTGTGTCAGCTGGGCTGTGTCAACTGGGTTGTGTCAGCTGGGATGTGTCAGCTGGGCTGTGTCAACTGGGCTGTGTCAACTGGGCTGGGTCACCTAGGCTGTGTCTGCTGGCCTGTGTCAGCTGGGTTGTGTCAACTGCATTGTGTCAGCTGGGCTGTGTCAGTTCTGCTGTGTGAGCTAGCCTGTGTCAGCTGGGCTGTCTCAACTGGGCTGTGTTAGGTGGCTGTGTCAGCTGGGCTGTCTCAACTGGGCTGTGTCAAGAGGTTGTGTCAGCTGCGATGTGTCAGCTGGCCTGTGTCATCTGGGCTTTGTTAGCTGGCCTGTGTGAGCTGGGCTGTGTCTGCTGGGCTGTGTCAGCTGGGCTGTGTCAGTTAGGCTGTGTCAGCTGGCCTGTGTCTGCTGGGCTGTGTCAGCTGGCCGGTGTCAGCTGGACTGTGTCAATTGGGTTGTGTCAGCTGGCTAGTGTCAGCTGGTATGTGACAGCTGGCCATTGTCAACTGGCCTCTGTTACCTGGGCTGTGTCAGCTGGGCTGTGTCACCTAGGCTGTGTCAGTTTTGGTTGTGTCAGCTGGCCTGTGTGAACTGGGTTGTATCAGCTGACCTGTGTCAGCTGGCCTGTTTCAGCTGGGCTGTTTCAACTGCGCTGGGTCAGCTGGCCTGTGTCAGCTGGGCTGTGTCAGCTGGCTGTCAGGTGGCATGTGTCAGATGGGCTGTGTCAACTGGGCTATGTCAGCTGGGCTGTGTCAAGTCTGCTGTGTCAGCTGGCCTGTGTCATCTGGGCTGTGTCAACTGGGCTGTGTCAGCTGGGCTGTGTAAGCTGGCCTGTGTCAGCTGGGCTGTGTCAACTGGCCTGTGTCAGCTGGCCTGTGTCAGCTAGGCTGTGTCAGCTGGGCTGTGACAGCTGGGCTCTGTCAACTGGGCTGTGTCAGCTGGACTGTGTCAGCTCTGCTGTGTCAGCTGTGCTGTGTCAAAAGGGCTGTGTCAGCTGGGCTGTGACAGCTGGGTTGTGTCAGCTTGGCTGTGTCAGCTGGGCTGTATCAACTGGGCTGTCTCAGCTGGGCTGTGCCTGCTCTGCTGTGTCAGCTGTGCTGTTTCAAAAGGGCTGTGTCAAATGGGCTGTGTCAGCTGGTTTGTGTCAGCTGGACTGTGTCAGCTGGGCTGTATCAACTGGGCTGTGTCAGCTGGGCTGTATCTGGTCTGCTGTGTCAGCTAGCCTGTGTCAGCTGGGCTGTCTCAACTGGGCTGTGTCAGCTGCGCTGTGTCAGCTGGCCTGTGTCATCTGGGCTTCGTCAGCTGGCCTGTGTCAACTGGGCTGTGTCAGCAGGGCTGTGTATACTGGTATGTGTCAGCTGGGCTGTGTATACTGGTATGTGTCAGCTGGGCTGTGTCAGCTTTGTTGTGTCAGCTGGGCTGTGTCAGCTGGGCTGTGTCAGTTGGGCTGTGTCAGCTGGCCTGTCTGCTGGGCTGTGTCAGCTGGCCGATGTCAGCTGGGCTGTGTCTGCTGGACTGTGTCAATTGGGTTGTGTCAGCTGGCCAGTGTCAGCTGGTATGTGTCACCTGGCCTGTGTCAACTGGCCTCTGTCAATTGGGCTGTGTCAGCTGGGCTATGTCAGCTGGGCTGTGTCAGCTAGGCTGTGTCAGTTTGGTTGTGTCAGCTGGCCTGTGTGAACTGGGTTGTATCAGGTGGCTTGTGTTAGCTGGGCTGTGTCAACTGCGCTGTGTCAGCTGGCGTGTGTCAGCTGGGCTGTGTCAGCTGTGCTGTGTCAAGTGGCCTGTGTCAGCTGGTCTGTGTCAACTGGGCTATGTCAGCTGGGCTGTGTCAGCTCTGCTGTGTCATCTGGCCTGTGTCAGCTGGCCTGTGTCAGCTGGGCTGTGTCAACTGGCCTGTTTCAGCTGGCCTGTGTCAGCTGAGCTGTGTTAGCTGGGCTGTGTCAGCTGGGCTGTGTCAACTGGGCTGTGTCAGCTGGACTGTGTCAGCTCTGCTGTGTCAGCTTGGCAGTGTCAGCAGGACTGTGTCATCTGGGCTCTGTCAGCTGGATTGTGTCAGCTCGGCTGTGTCAGTTGGGCTGTGTTAGCTGGGTTGTGTCAGCTGGGCTGTATCAGATAGACTGTGTTACATCGCCTGTGTCAGATGGGCTGTGTCAGCTGGCCTGTGTTAACTGGCTTGTGTCAGTTGGGCTGTGTTAGGTGGTCTGTGTCAGTTGGGTTTTGTCAGCTGGGTTCTGTCAGCTGGTCTGTGTCAGCTGGCCTGTGTCAACTGGCCTGTGTCAACTGGGCTGTATCAGCTGGACTGTGTCATCTGGACTGTTTTAACTGGCCTGTGTCAGCTGGCCTGTGTCAGCTGAACTGTGTCACCTGGCCTGTGTCAGCTGAACTGTGTCTCCTGGCCTGTTTTGAGTGGATTGTGTCAGCTGAATTGAGACAGCTGGCATGTGTTAACTGGACTATGTCAGCTGGCTGGTGTTAACGGGACTGTGTCAGCTGGGCTGTGCCAGCTGGACTCTGTCAGCTGGGCTGAGTCAGCTGGACTGTGTCAGCTGGCCTGTGTCTGCTGGACTGTGTCAGCTGGGCTGTGTTAGCTGGACTGTGTCAGCTGGACTGTGTCAGCTGCATGGGCTGTCCTAGCTGGACTGTGTCAGCTGGCCTGTGTTAGCTCGACTGTGTCACCTGGCCCTGTGTTGACTGGACTGTGTCAGCTGAACTGAGTCAGCTAGCCTGTGCTAAATGGACCGTGTCACCTGGGCTGTGCCAGCTGGACTGTGTCAGCTGAACTGTGTCAACTGGCCTGTGTTGACTGGATTGTGTCAGCTGAATTGAGACAGCTGGCCTGTGTTAACTGGACTATGTCAGCTGCCCTGTGTTAACGGGACTATGTCAGCTGGGCTGTGTCAGCTGGACTGTGTCAGCTAGCCAGTGTCAGCTGGACTGTGTCAGCTGGCCTGTGTTCACTGGACTGTGTCAGGTGCCCTGTGTTAAGTGTACTGTGTCAGCTGGGCTGTGTCAGCTGACTTGTGTTAAGTGGCCCTTGTCAGCTGGACTGCTGCAGCTGGGCTGTGTCAGCTGGACTGTGTCAGTTGGGCTTTGTCAGCTGGGAGGTGTCAGCGGGACTGTGTCAGCTGGACTGTGTCACTTGGATTGTGTTAACTGGCCTTTGTCATCTGGACTGTGTCAGCTGGGCTCTGTCAGCTGGGCTCTGTCAACAGGCCTGTGTCATCTGGGCTGTGTCAGCTGGACTGTGTCACCTGGCCTGTGTTGACTGGACTGTGTCAGCTGAACTGAGTCAGCTAGCTTGTGTTAACTGGACTGTGTCAGCTGGCCTGTGTTAACTGGACTGTGTCAGCTAGCCTGTGTCAGCTGGACTGTGTCACCTGGGATGTGTCAGCTGGGCTGTGCCAGCTGGACTGTGTCAGCTGGACTGTGTCAGATGGGCTGTGTCAGCTGGACTGTGTCAGCTGTACTGTGTCAGCTGGGCTGTGTTAGTTGGACTGTGTCTGGTGAACTCTGTCAGCTGTGCTGTGATAGCTGGCCAGTGTCAGCTGGACTGTGTCAGCTGGGCTGTGTCAGCTGGGCTGTGTCAGCTGGGCTGTGTCAGATGGACTGTGTCAGCTGGGCTGTGTGAGCTGGACTGTGTCAGCTTAACTGTTTTAGCTGGACTGTGTTAACTGGCCTTTGTCAGCTGGCCTGTTTCAGCTGGACTGTGTCAGCTGGCTTGTGTTGATTGGACTGTGTCAGCTGAACTGTGTCAGCAGGCCTGTGTTAACTGGACTGTGTTAGCTGGGTTGTGTCAGCTGGGCTGTGTCAACTGGGCTGTGTCAGCTGGGCTGTGTCAGCTGGCCTGTGTTAGCTGGCCTGTGTCAGCTGGCCTGTGTTAGCTGGCCTGTGTCAGCTGGGCTGTGTTAGCTGGGTTGAATCAGCTGGGCTGTGTCAGCTGGGCTGTGTCAGCTGGGCTGTGTCATCTGGGCTGTGTTGGCTGGGATGTGTCAGCTGGGCTGTGTCAGATGGTCTGTGTCAGCTGGCCTGGGTCAGCTGGCCTGTGTCAGCTGGGCTGTGTCAGCTGGACTGTGACAGCTGGACTGTGTCAGCTGGACTGTGTCAGCTGGACTGTGTTAACGGGCCTGTGTCAGCCCGCCTGTTTCAGCTGGACTGTGTCAGCTGGCCTGTGTTGACTGGCCTTGTGTCAGCTGGGCTGCGTCAGCTGAACTGTGGCAGCTGGTTTGTGTCAGCTGGGTTGAATCAGCTGGGTTGTGTTAGCAGGGCTGTGTCAGCTGGGCTGTGTCAACTGGGCTGCGTCAGCTGGGCTGTGTCAGCTGGCCTGTGTTAGCTGGCCTGTGTCAGCTGGCCTGTGTTAGCTGGCCTGTGTCAGCTAGGCTGTGTTAGCTGGGTTGAATCAGCTGGGCTGTGTCAGCTGGGCTGTGTCAGCTGGACTGTGTCAGCTGGACTGTGTTAACTGGCCTGTGTCAGCCCACCTGTTTCAGCTGGATTGTCTCAGCTGGCCTGTGTTGACTGGCCTTGTGTCAGCTGGGCCGCGTCAGCTGAACTGTGGCAGCTGGTCTGTGTCAGCTGGGCTGTGTCAGCTGGACTGTGTCAGCTGGTTTGTGTCAGCTGGGTTGAATCAGCTGGGTTGTGTTAGCAGGGCTGTGTCAGCTGAACTCTGTCAGCTGGCCTGTGTCAGCTGGACTCTGTCATCTGGGCTATGTCAGCTGGGCTGTGTCAGCTGGACTGAGTAAGCTGGACTGTGCCAGCTGCGTTGTGTCAGCCGGACTGCGTCAGCTGGACTGTATCAGCTGGGCTGAGTCAGCTGGCCTGTGTCAGCTGGCCTGTGTCAGCTGGACTGTGTCAGCTGGCCTGTGTTCACTGGACTGTGTCAGCTGAACTGTGTCAGCTGGCCTGTGTTAATTGGACTGTGTTTGCTGGCCTGTGTTAACTGGACTGTATCAGCTGGACTGTGTCAGCTGGACTGTGTCAGCTGGGCTGTTTCAGCTGGACTGTGTCAGATAGACTGGCCTGTGTCAGCTAGGCAGCGTCAGCAGAACTGTGGCAGCTGGCCTGTGTCAGCTGGGCTGTGCCAATGACCTGTGTTAGCTGGCCTGTGTCAGTTGGGCTGTGTTAGCTGGGTTGTGTCAGATGGGCTGTGTCAGCTGGCCTGTGTCATCTGGCCTGTGTCAACTGGGCTGTATGAGCTGGACTGTGTCATCTGAACTGTGTTAACTTGCCTGTGTCAGCTGGCCTGTGTCACCTGAACTGTGTCACCTGGTCTGTGTTGAGTGGATTGTGTCAGCTGATTTGAGACAGCTGGCCTGTGTTAACTGGACTATGTCAGCTGGCCGGTGTTAACGGGACTGTGTCAGCTGGGGCTGTGCCAGCTGGACTCTGTCAGCTGGGCTGAGTCATCTGGACTGTGTCAGCTGGCCTGTGTCAGCTGGACTGTGTCAGCTGGGCTGTGTTAGCTGGACTGTGTCAGCTGGACTGTGTCAGCTGGGCTGTGCTAGCTGGACTGTGTTAGCTGGACTGTGTCAGCTGGCCTGTGTTATCTGGACTGTGTCACCTGGGCTGTGCCACCTGGACTCTGTCAGCTGGGCTCTGTCAGCTGGACTGTGTCAGCTGGGCTGTGTCAGCTGGACTGTGTCAGCTGGACTGTGTCAGCTGGACTGTGTCAGCTGGGCTGTTTCAGCTGGACTGTGTCAGCTGGACTGTGTCAGCTGGACTGTGTCACTGGGTTGATTCAGCTGGGTTGTCATTTGGGCTGCGTCAGTTGGCCTGTGTTAACTGGCCTGTGTCAGCTGGGCTGCGTCAGCAGAACTGTGGCAGCTGGCCTGTGTCATCTGGGCTGTGCCATTGGCCTGTGTTAGGTGGCCTGTGTCAGTTGGGCTGTGTTAGCTGGGTTGTGTCAGCTGGGCTGTATCAGATAGACTGTGTTACATCGCCTGTGTCAGAGGGGCTGTGTCAGCTGACCTGTGTCAGCTGGCCTGTGTCAGCTGGGCTGTGCCAGCTGGCCTGTGTTAGCTGGCCTGTGTTATCTGGCCTGTGTCAGTTGGGCTGTTTTAGGTGGTCTATGTCAGTTGGGCTGTGTCAGCTGGGTTCTGTCAGCTGGCATGTGTCAGCTGGCCTGTGTCAGCTGGCCTGTGTCAACTGGGCTGTATCAGCTGGACTGTGTCATCTGGACTGTATTAACTGGCCTGTGTCAGCTGGCCTGTGTCAGCTGAACTGTGTCACCTGGCCTGTGTCAGCTGGGCTGCGTCAGCAGAACTGTGGCAGCTGGCCTGTGTCAGCTGGGCTGTGCCAATGGCCTGCGTTAGCTGGCCTGTGTCAGTTGGGCTGTGTTAGCTGGGTTGTGTCAGCTGGGATGTATCAGCTGGGTTCTGTCAGCTGGCCTGTGTCAGCTGGCCTGTGTCAGCTGGCCTGTGTCAACTGGCCTGTGTCAACTGGGCTGTATCAGCTGGACTGTGTCATCTGGACTGTGTTAACTGGCCTGTGTCAGCTGGCCTGTGTCAACTGAACTGTGTCACCTGGCCTGTGTTGACTGGATTGTGTCAGCTGAATTTAGACAGCTGGCCTGTGTAAACTGGACTATGTCAGCTGGGCTGTGTTAACGGGACTCTGTCAGCTGGGCTGTGCCAGCTGGACTCTGTCAGCTGGGCTGAGTCAGCTGGACTGTGTCAGCAAGCCTGTGTCAGCTGGACTGTGTTAAGTGGCCCTTGTCAGCTGGACTGTTTCAGCTGGGCTGTGTCAGCCGGACTGTGTCAGTTGGGCTTTGTCAGCTGGGCGGTGTCAGCCGGACTGTGTCAGCTGGACTGTGTCACTTGGATTGTGTTAACTGGCCTTTGTCATCTGGACTGTGTCAGCTGGACTGTGTCAGTTGGGCTGTGTCAAGAGGCCTGTGTCATCTGGGCTGTGTCAGCTGGACTGTGTCACCTGGCCTGTGTTGACTGGACTGTGTCAGCTGAACTCAGGCAGCTAGCTTGTGTTAACTAGACCGTGTCAGCTGGCCTGTGTTAACTGGACTGTGTCAGCTAGCCTGTGTCAGCAGGACTGTGTCCCCTGGGCTGTGTCAGCTGGCCTGAGACAGCTGGGCTGTGTCAGCTGGACTGTGTCAGCTCGGCTGTGTCAGCTGGATTGTGTCAGCTGGACTATGTCAGCTAGGCTGTGTCAGCTGGACTGTGTCAGCTGTACTGTGTCAGCTGGGCTGTGTTAGTTGGACTGTGTCCGGTGAACTGTGTCAGCTGTGTTGTGATAGCTGGCCAGTGTCAGTTGGACTGAGTCAGCTGGGCTGTGTCAGCTGGGCTGTGTCAGCTGGACTGAGATAGCTGGGCTGTGTCAGCTGGACTGTGTCAGCTGGACTGTGTCACCTGGACTGTGTCAGCTGGACTGTGTTAACTGGCCTTTGTCAGCTGCCTGTTTTAGCTGGACTGTGTCAGCTGGCTTGTGTTGACTGGACTGTGTCAGCTGAACTGTTTCAGCAGGCCTGTGTTAACTGGAATGTGTTAGTTGGGTTGTGTCAGCTGGGCTGTGTCAACTGCGCTGTGTCAGCTGGGCTGTGTCAGCTGGGCTGTGTTAGATGGGTTGATTCAGCTAGGCTGTGTCAGCTGGGCTGTGTCATCTGGGCTGTGTTAGCTGGGTTGTGTCAGCTGGGCTGTGTCAGATGGTCTGTGTCAGCTGGCCTGGGTCAGCTGGCCTGTGTCAGCTGGGCTGTGCCAGCTTGCCTGTGTCAGCTGGGCTGTGTCAGCTGGACTGTGATAACTGGCCTGTGTCAGCCCGCCTGTTTCAGCTGGACTGTGTCAGCTGGCCTGTGTTGACTGGCCTTGTGTCATCTGGGCTGCATCAGCTGAACTGTGGCAGCTGGACTGTATCAGCTGGGCTTTGTCAGCTGAACTGTGTCAGCTGGGTTGTGTCAGCTGGGTTGAATCAGCTAGGTTGTGTTAGCAGGGCTGTGTCAGCTGGGCTGTGTCAGCTGGGTTGAATCAGCTGGGTTGTGTTAGCTGGGTTGTGTTAGCTGGGCTGTGCCAGCTGGCCTGTGTTAACTGCCCTGCGTCAGCTGGGGTGCGTCAGCTGGACTGTGTCATCTGGACTGCGTCAGCTGGGATGTTTCAGATGGTCTGTGTCAGCTGGCCTGTGTCAGCTGGCCAGTGTCAGCTGGATCGTGTCAGATGGCGTGTGTTGACTGGACTGTGTCAGCTGAACTGTGTCAGCTGGCCTGTGTCAGCTGGACTCTGTCATCTGGGCTGTGTCACCTGGGCTGTGTCAGCTGGACTGAGTCAGCAGGACTGTGTCTGCTGGGCTGTATCAGCTGGACTGTGTCAGCTGGACTGTGTCAGCTGGACTGTGCCACCTGTGTTGTGTCAGCCGGACTGCGTCAGCTGGACTGTATCAGCTGGGCTGAGTCAGCTGGCCTGTGTCAGCTGGCCTGTGTCAGCTGGACTGTCAGCTGGCCTGTGTTGACTGGACTGTGTCAGCTGGCCTGTGTTAATTGGACTGTGTTTGCTGGCCTGTGTTAACTGAACTGTGTCAGCTGGGCTGTGTCAGCTGGATTGTGTCAGCTGGGCTTTGTCAGCTGGGCTGTGTCAGCTGGACTGTGTCAGCTGGACTGTGTTAGCTGGACTGTGTCAGCTGGGCTGTGTCAGCTGGACTGTGTCAGCTTGACTGTGTCAGCTGGACTATATCAGCTAGGTTGATTCAGCTGGGTTGTCATCTGGGCTGAGTCAGTTGGCCTGTGTTAACTGGCCTGTGTCAGCTGGGCTGCGTCAGCAGATCTGTGGCAGCTGGCCTATGTCAGCTGGGCTGTGCCAATGGCCTGTGTTAGCTGGCCTGTGTCAGTTGGGCTGTGTTAGCTGGGTTGTGTCAGCTGGGCTGTGTCAGCGGAACTGTGTCACCTGGCCTGTGTTGACTGGACTGTGTCAACTGAATTGAGACAGCTGGCCTGTGTTAACTGGACTGTGTCAGCTGGCCTGTGTTAACGGGACTGTGTCAGCTGGGCTGTGCCAGCTGGACTCTGTCAGCTGGGCTGAGTCAGCTGGACTGTGTTAGCTGGGCTGTGTCAGCTGGACTGTGTCAGCTGGACTGTGTCAGCTGGACTGTGTCAGCTGGGCTGTGTCAGCTGGACTGTGTCAGCTGAACTGTGTCAGCTGGAATGTGTCAGCTGGGTTGAGTCAGCTGGGTTGTCATCTGAGCTGTGTCAGTTGGCCTGTGTTAACTGGCCTCTGTCAGCTGGGCTGCGTAAGCTGAACTGTGGCAGCTGGACTGTGTCAGCTGGGCTGTGTCAGCTGGACTGTGTCAGCTGGGTTGTGTCAGCTGGGTTGAATCAGCTGGGTTGTGTTAGCAGGGCTGTGTCAGCTGGGCTGTGTAAGCTGGGTTGAGTCAGATGGTTTGTGTTAGCTGGGTTGTGTTAGCTGGGCTGTGTCAGCTGGCCTGAGTTAACAGGCCTGTGCCAGCTGGGCTGCGTCAGCTGGACTGTGTCATCTGGGCTGTGTCAGCTGGACTGCGTCAGCTGGAAGGTTTCAGATGGGCTGTGTCTGCTAAGCTGATTCAGTTGGCTTTGTCAGCTGCACTGTGTCAGCTGGCCTGTGTCTGCTGGACTCTGTCATCTGTGCTGTGTCAGCTGGGCTGTGTCAGCTGGACTGTGTCAGCTGGGCTTTGTCAGCTGGGCGGTGTCAGCTGGACTGTGTCAGTTGGAATGTGTTAACTGGCCTTTGTCATCTGGACTTTGTCAGCTGGACTGTGTCAGCTGGAATATGTCAACTGGCCTGTGTCATCTGGCCTGTGTCAGCTGGACTGTGTCACCTGGCCTGTGTTGACTGGACTGTCTCAGCTGAACTGAATTAGCTAGCTTGTGTTAACTGGACTGTGTCAGCTGGCAAGTGTTAACTGGACTGTGGCAGCTAGCCTGTGTCAGCTGGACTGTGTCACCTGGGATGTGTCAGCTGGGTTGTGTCAGCTGGACTGGGTCAGCTGGGCTGTGTCAGCTGGACTGTGTCAACTGGGCTGTGTCAGCTGGACTGTGTCAGCTGGACTGTGTCAGATGTACTGTGTAAGTTGGGCTGTGTTAGCTGGACTTTGTCAGCTGGACTATGTCAGCTGTGCTGTGTTAGCTGACCAGTGTCAGCTGGACTGTGTCAGCTGGTCTGTGTCAGCTGGGCTGTGTCAGCTGGACTGTGTCAGCTGGTCTGTGTCAGCTGGACTGTGTCAGCTGGACTTTGTCAGCTGGGCTGTGTTAGCTGGATTGTGTCAGCTGGCCTGTGTTAGCAGGACTGTGTCACCTTGCCTGTGTTGACTGGACTGTGTCATCTGGCCTGTGTTAACTGGACTGTGTCAGCTGGCCTGTGTTGACTGGACTGTGTCAGCTGGACTGAGTCAGCTGGGCTGAGTCAGCTGGACTGTGTCAGCTGGGCTGTGTCAGTTGGACTGTGTCAGTTGTACTGTGCCAGCTGGACTGTGTCAGCTGCGCTGTGTCAGCTGTACTGTACTCACCTATTTGTACTCACCTATTTGTGCTTCTGGGGGTTGAGCTTTGCTCTTTGGTCCCGCCTCTCACTGTCAATCAACTGTGTACAGATTCCTGAGCCTACTGGCTCTATCACATCTACATTTAAAATTGTGTATGGAGTCAGCCTCCA
>WNGS01159908.1:0-16904 GCA_020271785.1 Procambarus virginalis
GGTAGCTAATGTGGTACCAATTTTAAGAAAGGAGATAGATCACTTGCATCAAACTATCGGCCAATTAGCCTAACGTCTGTTGTGGGAAAGTTACTTGAATCGATAATTGCAAATACAATTCGTCTTCATCTTGAAAAACATAAATTAATAAATGAGTCGCAACATGGTTTTACAAATGGCCGTTCATGTTTAACAAATTATCTATCTTTTTATTCCAACATAGTTGAGGCAGTTGATAGTGGTAAGGATTGTGATGTTGTGTACCTTGACTTTAGCAAATCTTTTGATACAGTGCCACATGAAAGACTAATTAAAAAAATAGAGGCTCATGGTATTGGGGGTGCTATATTAAGTTGGATTAGGGCATGGCAATTCCAAAGGAAACAGAGAGTTAGTATAAATGGGGTTAAGTCAGAGTGGGATAATGTTGTTAGTGGAGTACCTCAGGGCTCTGTCCTTGGACCTCTGTTGTTTATAATATATATAAATGATTTAGATTCAGGTTTGAGTAGCAATATCTGCAAATTTGCAGATGATACAAAAATCGGTAGGGAAATTAACACAGAAGAAGACTCACTATCACTTCAAGTTGATCTAAATAGGGTTTTGAAATTGTCAAAAGATTGGCAGATGCAGTTTAATGCTGATAAATGTAAAGTTCTGAGGCTAGGTAATGATGATAGAGTTACAAGATACGAGCTAGATGGTGTTGAGATTGTGAAGTCGGATTGCGAAAGGGATCTGGGAGTTATGATTAGTGAGAATTTAAAACAAAAGGATCAATGCCTGAATGTTCGTAATAAGGCAAATAGGACACTGGGATTTATTAATCGAAGCGTTAGTAACAAGACACCTGGTGTTGTTCTTCAGTTATATCTTGCTCTGGTTAGGCCCCATTTAGATTATGCAGTTCAGTTTTGGTCGCCGTACTATAGAATGGATATAAATTCACTTGAACATGTCCAGCGTAGGATGACTAAGTTAATTCCCCGAATTAGAAATCTTTCATATGAAGATAGATTAACAAAGCTTAACTTGCATTCACTGGAAAGGCGAAGAGTTAGGGGTGACATGATAGAGGTTACAAGTGGATGAATGGACATAACAAAGGGATATTAATAGGGTATTAAAAGTATGAACACAAGACAGAACACGAAACAATGGGTATAAATTGGATAAGTTTAGATTTAGGAAAGACTTGGGTAAATACTGGTTTGGTAACAGGGTTGTTGATTTGTGGAACCAATTACCGCGTAACGTGATGGAGGTGGGCCCCTCGATTGCTTCAAGCGCGGGTTGGACATGTATATGAGTGGGATTGGGTGGTTATAGATAGGTGCTGCCTCGTATGGGCCAATAGGCCTTCTGCAGTTACCTTGTTCTTATGTTCTTATCAACTAACTCAACTATGCTGGAATAAAAAGATAGCAAATTTGTTGAACATGAATGGCCATTTATAAAACCATGTTGCGACTCATTTATTAATTTATGTTTTTCAAGATGAAGACGAATTTTATTTGCAATTATCGATTCAAGTAACTTTCCCACAATAGACGTTAAGCTAATTGGCCGATAGTTTGACACAAGTGATCTATCTTCTTTCTTAAAAATTGGTATCACATTAGCAACCTTCCACGACTCTGGCACTCTGCCTGACTCTAATGATTTATTAAATATGGTAGACAGTGGCTCGGAAAGCTCCTCTTTGCATTCTTTAAGCACCCTGGCAAACACTTTATCCGGCCCTGGGGATTTGTTTGGTTTGAGTTTAACTATTTGCTTAATTACATCCTCCCTGGTAACTGCTAAACTAGTCAACCTGTCCTCGTCCCCACCCACATAGACTTGTTCAGCTGAAGGCATATTGTTAAGTTCCTCTTTAGTAAATACAGATATAAAATATTTATTAAAAATACTACTCATCTCTTGATCATTATCTGTTACTTGACCTGTCTCAGTTGACCAGACCACTCACTAGAAGGTGAAAGGACGACGACGTTTCGGTCCATCCTGGACCATTCTCAAGTCGATTGTGACTTGAAAATGGTCAACTTACTTTAGCCACGTTATTGTGACACATCGCCTGCACCTGTCCCAGTTTTTAATGGACCTATCCGTTCCCTAATCTTTGTCCGGTATAACTGGAAAAACCCTGTAGGATTTGTCTTTGCTTGCTCTGCTATGCGAACTTCATAGTTTCTTTTTGTTTTCCTTATCTCTTTTTTAGTATTTCTAACCAGTTGTATGAATTCCTGTTCTAAACTGACTTCTCCATTCTTAATCCTTTTGTACCACGCTCTCTTTTTACCTATAAGTTTCTTCAAATCCTTTGTTATCCACTTTGGGTCATTAGTTTTCGTTCTATTCAATTTATATGGTATACTATTTGCTTAGAATATTTTTCAATAGGTTATATTTTGAATCCACATTGAAAACCCCTTTTACGTCACCTATTGCTGGGTTCACGTCTAGCTCAAAGACCGGCCCACCCCCCAAACCCAAGACTTTCCAATCTATTTGACCCCCAAAAATTCTTAGGCTATTGAAATCAGCTTTTCGAAAATCAGGCACTTTAACAGAATTTTCTCCTACAGGTCTATTCCATTCTATGCTAAATCTGATTTATTTGTGATCACTGTTCCCTAGCTCATTCCCTATTTCGATGTCATTAATTTGTGTTTCCCTGTTAGTTAACACTAAATCTAAAGTATTATTTTCCCGCGTTGGTTCTTTCTGTGCAGACAAGAGCATTTAATTAGTTTATTTTATTTCTTAGACTTCTACTGTTAGTACTCACCTAGTTGTGTTTGCGGGGGTTGAGCTCTGGCTCTTTGGTCCCGCCTCTCAACCGTCAATCAACAGGTGTACAATTCCTGAGCCTATTGGGCTCTATCATATCTACACTTGAAACTGTGTATGGAGTCAGCCTCCACCACATCACTTCTTAATGCATTCCATTTGTCAACCACTCTGACACAAAAAAAGTTCTTTCTAATATCTCTGTGGCTCATTTGGGCACTCAGTTTCCACCTGTGTCCCCTTGTGCGTGTGCCCCTTGTGTTAAATAGCCTGTCTTTATCTACCCTGTCAATTCCCTTCAGAATCTTGAATGTGGTGATCATGTCCCCCCTAACTCTTCTGTCTTCCAGCGAAGTGAGGTTTAATTCCCGTAGTCTCTCCTCGTAGCTCATACCTCTCAGCTCGGGTACTAGTCTGGTGGCAAACCTTTGAACCTTTTCCAGTTTAGTTTTATCCTTGACTAGATATGGACTCCATGCTGGGGCTGCATACTCCAGGATTGGCCTGACATATGTGGTATACAAAGTTCTGAATGATTCTTTACACAAGTTTCTGAATGCTGTTCGTATGTTGGCAAGCCTGGCATATGCCGCTGATGTTATCCTCTTGATATGTGCTGCAGGAGACAGGTCTGGCGTGATATCAACCCCCAAGTCTTTTTCTTTCTCTGACTCCTGAAGAATTTCCTCTCCCAGATGATACCTTGTATCTGGCCTCCTGCTCCCTACACCTATCTTCATTACATTACATTTGGTTGGGTTAAACTCTAACAACCATTTGTTCGACCATTCCTTCAGCTTGTCTAGGTCTTCTTGAAGCCTCAAACAATCTTTTCTGTTTTAATCCTTCTCATAATTTTGGCATCGTCAGCAAACATTGAGAGAAATGAATCGATACCCTCCGGGAGATCATTTACATATATCAGAAACAAGATAGAACCGAGTACAGAGCCCTGTGGGACTCCACTGGTGACTTCACGCCAATCGGAGGTCTCACCCCTCACCGTAACTCTCTGCTTCCTATTGCTTAGGTACTCCCTTATCCACTGGAGCACCTTACCAGCTACACCTGCCTGTCTCTCCAGCTTATGTACCAGCCTCTTATGCGGCACTGTGTCAAAGGCTTTCCGACAATCCAAGAAAATGCAGTCCGCCCAGCCCTCACTTTCTTGCTTAATCTTTGTCACCTGATCATAGAATTCTATCAAGCCTGTAAGGCAAGATTTACCCTCCCTGAACCCATGTTGGCGATTTGTCACAAAGTCTCTTCTCTCCAGATGTATTACCAGGTTTTTTCTCACGATCTTCTCCATCACCTTGCATGGTATACAAGTCAAGGACACTGGCCTGTAGTTCAGTGCCTCTTGCCTGTCGCCCTTTTTGTATATTGGGACCACATTTGCCGTCTTCCATATTTCTGGCAGGTCTCCCGTCTCCAGTGACTTACTATACACTATGGAGAGTGGCAAGCAAAGTGCTTCTGCACACTCTTTCAGTATCCATGGTGAGATCCCATCTGGACCAACAGCCTTTCTAACATCCAGATCCAGCAGGTGTCTCTTGACCTCCTCTCAGGTAATTTCGAACTCTTCCAAGGCCGCCTGGTTTACCTCCCTTTCTCCTAGCACAGTGACCTCACCTTGTTCTATTGTGAAGACCTCCTGGAACCTCTTGTTGAGTTCTTCACACACCTCTTTGTCATTCTCTGTATACCTGTCTTCGCCTGTTCTAAGCTTCAATACCTGTTCTTTCACTGTTGTTTTCCTTCTGATGTGACTGTGGAGTAGCTTTGGTTCGGTCTTGGCTTTGTTTGCTATATCATTTTCAAAACTTAGTGTAATATACCCTAAGAGTATTGTTATTTTGAAGCCCTTCTCTTTCCCTGATCATTTTGCCAATTCCTTTTTCCCCAAACACATACTTCTATTATCTCCTTCCTCCAAATCAATTCCCATACCACTATCTACTAACAGTTTAAACCCAAACAAACACCTCTATTAACCACTGGTTCCAACGAGTTCGCAACAGCAACAACCCAGCCCTCGATAGATGCACCCCATCACGAGCATACATTTCATATCTTCCATAGAAGTGTTCCCAGTTGTCTATGAAAGATATTGCATTTGATTTGCAATATCTTTCCAGCCGGCAATTGACACCAAGTGCCCTCGACATCCATTCATTTCCCACTCCCTTTCTTGGAAGGATGCCACATATCATCGGGATTCCTCCCTTGCTCCTAACTAATTCTATGGCTGTCTTGAATCTCTGTATCAGTTCCTCACTCCTAACTCGCCCAACATCATTACCCCTACACTAATACAAATAATGGGTTTGTTCCCATTTCCCGTCATAATATTTCATGTTTCCAACAATATCACCAATACCAGCTCCAGGATAGCAAACCCTTAACCTGTTCCCTTTATCTTTGGCACAAAACGTTCTTTCTAAATACCTCACCTGGGAATCTCCCACAACCAAAATTCGCTTCGTTCCTCCCTTTTCCTTTTGAGTACTTTGAGGGACCTGTGCTTCAATGCTCCTCGTTACTTTGCCTTTGCCTTCTCGTTGAACTACAGGTTCACCACAGCACTCGTCCTCGAACACATCAAATGCGTTAGAAGTCCTTAGGCTATTAGGTGTCGGTTTTGCCAAGGTCTTCTTAAGACCCCTGTCCTTTACAACTTGCCAAGACGAGGTCTCCTCTTTTCTTTCTTCCTGTTGTTTCAGCTGTCGTACCTCCTCCCGTAGCGAACCCAACTCTGTCCTCAGAGCTCCAACTAGATTCATCAGTTCTTTCACTAATCCTTCCATTATTGCTGTAATAATATTACTACAATCGGAGCTCCAGCTAACACACCCTCTCTATGTTCTATAAACATATTCTCTGAAAATGGTCTTTTAAAATATTTTGGTCCTCATCTCTTGATTAAACTTCTATGGTCATATAAACTCTGAAATATTTTCATAAAACTGAACTCTGAAAAAATTGAATTTCCCCATAAGATCTCTTTAAGTCCAATCGGTAACTTTTGTTCTGAATTTCCCCCATAAGAAACCTTCAACTCTAAATCGGAATATTTGCCTCGTATTTTCCTCATAAGAAACCTTAAAGAACTAAGTGGTAACTGAGATCGTTAATTTTCCTCATAAGGATTCTTAAAGACGTTAGCATAACTGGCAAAATTTATCTGGAACCCATCATGTCTCAGCAGTAACCAGGGGTGGTTGTGGTGGTGGTAGTGGTGGTGGTGGTGGTGGTAGTGGTGGTAGTGGTGGTGGTGGTGGTAGTGTAGGGGTGGTGGTGGTGGTGGTAGTGTAGGGGTGGTGGTGGTGGTGGTGGTGGTAGTGTAGGGGTGTTGTGGTGGTGGTAGTGGTGGTGGTGGTGGTGGTGGTAGTGTAGGGGTGTGGTGGTGGGGTGGTAGGGTAGGGGTGGTTGTGGGGGTGGTAGTGTAGGGGTGGTGTGGTGTGTGGTGGTAGTGTAGGGGTGGTTGTGGTGGTGGTAGTGTAGGTGGTGGTGTGGTGGTGGTAGTTGGTGGTGGGGTGGTGGTGGTTGGGGTGGTGGTGGTGGTGGTGGTAGTGTAGGGGTGGTGGTGGTGGTGGTAGTGTAGGGGTGGTNGTAGCCTAATGAACAGGCCATGCAAATGACCTGCTACGGATGTGCGACAGGTTGCCTTAAACCAGCAAATAGTAGAACCAACCAGGAAGGAGAACACGCTGGACCTCATTTCCACTAATAATGATGAATTGATCAGGAACAAATGATTACAAATACCTGTTACTCAGATCACAACTTATTGAAGTTATGACAACCATGGGGAATAGACCTTCAAAACCAGTCCAGATTCCCGTGGAGGAGATTTCAGCAAATTCAACTTCAATAATAAACAGATAAACTGGGAGCAAATAACCAGGACTTCACAAAATAACTGGGAAGAACAGCTAGGAATGCGAACCTGAACAGTGCCTGGAAAAATAAGCTCAGTAGCACTAGAAATATGTACAAACCGCATCCCCCTAAGAAAAAGAGGAAGAGATGCAGATTGGAACGAGAACGTCGTTCCCTATATAGGCGAAGAAAACGAATCGCGGTACAACTTGAGAGTCGCACCCTATCTCAGGAACGGCGAAGAAGGTTAGGTAGCGAATAGGAAAAATTGAACTCAAGCTACAAGAATCATACAAAACGCAGGAGAGGGAAAGAGAGCAAAAGGCCATCAGTGAAATAGAGAGAAACCCGAAATATTTTTCTCCTATGCAAAATCAAGATCAAAAACCACATCTAGTATCGGGCCCCTGCGAAAGGAAGATGGAACTTTCACCGATGACAACAAAGAAATGAGCGAGCTACTGAGGAAGCAATACGACTCTGTCTTCAGCGAGCCATTAAACGCACTAAAGATCGATAACCCAAATGAATTTTTCATGGATATGATACCAACATCAAATCATATATCAGACGTCACCCTATCCCCACTGGATTTTGAAGAAGCCATAAACAGTATGCCTATGCACTCCGCACCAGGCCCGGATTCTTGGAACTCCATATTCATCAAGAACTGTAAAAAACCACTATCGCAGGCCCTTCACATTCTGTGGAGACAAAGCCTAGATACTGGCGTTATTCCTGATATACTAAAAACAGCAGAGATAGCACCACTTCATAAAGGAGGAAATAAGGCAGAGGCAAAAAATTACAGACCGATAGCACTAACATCGCACATCATAAAAATTTTTGAGAGAGTGCTAAGAAGTAAGATCACAAAATACATGGAATCACAGCATCTCCATAACCCGGACAACATGGTTTCAGAACAGGGCGCTCTTGCCTGTCGCAGTTGCTGGACCACTATGATATGGCATTAGATGCTATGGAAGACAAACAAAACGCTGATGTAATTTACACAGATTTTGCAAAAGCTTTTGATAAATGTGACCATGGTGTTATTGCCCATAAAATGCGCTCAAAAGGAATTACCGGAAAAGTAGGCAGATGGATCTACAATTTCCTGACCAACAGAACCCAATGTGTAATAGTCAACAAAATAAAATCCAACCCGTCAACCGTTAAGAGCTCAGTCCCCCAGGGTACTGTGCTTGCTCCAGTACTTTTTCTCATCCTTATATCGGACATAGACAAGAACACAACCTATAGCACTGTATCATCCTTTGCAGATGACACTAGGATCTTCATGAGAGTAGGCAACATAGAGGACACGGCGAACCTCCAGTCAGATGTAGATCAGGTCTTTCTATGGGCTACAGAAAATAATATGGTGTTTAACGAAGACAAGTTCCAGCTCATGCGCTATGGAAAAAATGAAAATATAAAAACTGAAACCACGTACAAAACTCAGGCAAATCATAACATAGAACGAAAAGGCAATGTAAAGGATCTGGGTGTACTCATGTCGGAAGACCTTACCTTTAAAGAACACAATAAAGTAGCCGTCACAACTGCAAGAAAAATGACAGGTTGGATAACAAGAACTTTTCACACTAGAGATGCTATACCGATGATGACACTTTTCAAAACGCTTGTGCTCTCTAGAGTGGAGTACTGCTGCACAATGACAGCCCCTTTCACTGCGGGTGAAATTGCTGACCTGGAGAGCGTGCAGAGATCCTTTACTGCTAGAATCCACTCGGTAAAACATCTAAACTATTGGGACCGACTAAAGAGCCTAAATCTGTATTCCCTTGAGCGCAGGCGGGAGAGATACATAATAATTTACACGTGGAAAATATTAGAGGGGCTGGTCCCAAACCTGCACACAGAAATAACATCACATGAGACCAGAAGACATGGCAGGATGTGCAGAATACCCCCGTTGAAAAGCAGAGGTGCAACTGGTACTCTGAGAGAGAACTCTATCAACATCAGAGGCCCGAGACTGTTCAACACGCTTCCACTACACATAAGGGACATAACTGGCAAACCCCTCACAGTGTTCAAGAGAGAACTGGATAAGCACCTCCAAAGGATACCTGATCAACCAGGCTGTGACTCATACGTCAGGCTGCGAGCAGCCGCGTCCAACAGCCTGGTTGATCAGTCCAGCAACCAGGAGGCCTGGTCGATGACCGGGCCGCGGGGACGATAAGCCCCGGAAGCACCTCAAGGTATCCTCAAGGTAAGGTATATATATATATATCGTACCTAGTAGCCAGAACGCACTTCTCAGCCTACTATGCAAGGCCCGAATTGCCTAATAAGCCAAGTTTTCATGAATTAATATATTTTCTCTAATTGTTTTCTTATGAAATGATAAAACTACTCATTTCATTATGTATGAGGTCAATTTTTTTATTGGAGTTAAAATTAACGTAGTTAGATGACCGAACCTAACCTAACCTATCTTTATACGTTAGGTTAGGTTAGGTAGCCGAAAAAGTTAGGTTAGGTTAGGTCAGGTAGGTTAGGTAGTCGAAAAACAATTAATTCAAGAAAACTTGGCTTATTAGGCAAATCGGGCCTTGCATAGTAGGCTGAGAAGTGTGTTCTGGCTACTAGGTACGACATATATATATATATATATATATATATAATAATAATATATATATATATATATATATATATATATATATATATATATATAGAGAGAGAGAGAGAGAGAGAGAGAGAGAGAGAGAGAGAGAGAGAGAGAGAGAGAGCAAGGCACTACACATCAAAAAATCAACACCAGCAATCAACAGCCAATTAATGCACAACTATATTCTACCAACTTCAAGGCACCGTATGTGTCAATAGGCCCTCTGCAGTTAATTCCATTCTCATGTACCACCTCAACCACAACCAATAAAAAGCAAGTGTTATGTCAAATGGTCACAATCGACTTGATCACGACACAGCACCGCACCTGTGCCAGGTAAGTCCACTACGGGCTCACCATACATAAGAACATAAGAACAAAGGTAACTGCAGAAGTCCTATTGGCCCATACGAGGCAGCTCCTATTTATAACCACCCAATCCCACTCATATACATGTCCAACCCGTGCTTGAAACAATCAAGGGACCCCACCTCCACCACGTTACACGGTAATTGGTTCCACAAATCAACAACCCTGTTACCAAACCAGTATTTACCCAAGTCTTTCCTAAATCTAAACTTATCCAATTTATACCCATTGTTTCGTGTTCTGTCTTGTGTTGATACTTTTAATACCCTATTAATATCCCTTTGTTATGTCCATTCATCCACTTGTAAACCTTTATCATGTCACCCCTAACTCTTCGCCTTTCCAGTGAATGCAAGTTAAGCTTTGTTAATCTTTCTTCATATGAAAGATTTCTAATTCGGGGAATTAACTTAATCATCCTACGCTGGACACGTTCAAACGAATTTATATCCATTCTATAGTACGGCGACCAAAACTGAACTGCATAATGTAAATGGGCCTAACCAGAGCAAGATATAGCTGAAGAACAACACCAGGTGTCTTGTTACTAACGCTTCGATTAATAAATCCCAGTGTCCTATTTGCCTTATTATGAACATTCAGGCATTGATCCTTTTGTTTTAAATTCTTACTTATCATAACTCCCAGATCCCTTCGCAATTTGACTTCGCAATCTCAACACCATCTAGCTCGTATCTTGTAACTCTATCATCATTACCTAGCCTCAAAACTTTACATTTATCAGCATTAAATTTATCTGCCAATCCTTTGACCATTTCAAAACCCTATTTAGATCAACTTGAAGTGATAGTGAGTCTTTTCTGTGTTAATTTCCCTGCCGATTTATGTATCATCGGCAAATTTGCAAATGTTGCTACTCAAACCTGAATCTAAATCATTGATATATATTATAAACAACAGAGGTCCCAGGACAGAGCCCTGAGGCACTCCACTTACAACATTTTCCCACTCTGACTTAACCCATTTATACTAACTCTCTGTTTCCTTGGAATAACCATGCCCTAATCCAACTTAATATAGCACCTCCAATACCATGAGCCTCTATTTTTTAATCAGTCTTTTATGTGGCACCGTGTCAAAAGCTTTGCTAAAGTAAGGTACACGACATCACAATCCTTACCACTATCAACTGCCTCAACTATGCTGGAATAAAAGATAGCAAATTTGTTGAACATGAACGGCCATTTGTAAAACCATGTTGCGACTCATTTATTAATTTGTGTTTTCAAGATGAAGACGAATTTTATTTGCAATTATCGATTCAAGTAACTTTCCCACAATAGAAGTTAGGCTAATTGGTCGATAGTTTGACGCAAGTGATCTATCTCCTTTCTTAAAAATTGGTATCACATTAGCAACTTTCCATAACTCTGGCACTCTGCCTAACTCTATTGATTTATTAAAAATGGTAGACAGTGGCTCGCAAAGCTCCTCTTTGCATTCTTTAAGCACCCTGGCAAACACTTCATCCGGCCCTGGAGATTTGTTTGGTTTGAGTTTAACTATTTGTTTAATTACATCCTCCCTGGTAACTGTTAAACTAGTCAACCTGTCCTCGTCCCCACCCACATATACTTGTTCGGCTGAAGGCATATTGTTAAGTTCCTTATTAGTAAATACAGATATAAATATTAATAAAAATACTGCTCATCTGTTCATCGTTATATGTTATTTGACCTGTCTCAGTTTTAATGGACCTATCCGTTCCCTAATCTTTGTCCACTATAACTGGAAAAACCCTTTAGGATTTGTCTTTGCTTGCTCTGCTATGCGAACTTCATAGTTTCTTTTACCTTTCCTTGTCTCTTTTTTAGTATTTCTAACCAGTTGTACGAATTCCTGTTCTAAAGTGACCTCCCCATTCTTAATCCTTTTGTACCACGCTCTCTTTTTACCTATAAGGTTCTTCAGATCCTTTGTTATCCACTTTGGAATCATTAGTATTCGATCTATTCAATTTATATGGTATACTACATTCCTGGGCTTCGCTTAGAATATTTTTAAATAGGTTATATTTTGAGTCCATATCGAAAACCCCTTTTACGTCACCTATCGCTGGGTTCACGTCTAGCTCCAAGACTGGCCCACACCCCATACCCAAGACTTTCAAATCTATTTGACCCAATAAATTTCTTAGGTTATTGAAATTAGCTTTTCGAAAATCAGGTACTTTAACAGAATTTTCTCCTACAGATCTATTCATTCTATGCTAAATCTGATTTCTTTATAATCACTGTTCCCTAGCTCATTCCCTATTTCGATATCCTTAATTTGTGTTTCCCTGTTAGTTAACACTAAATCTAAAATATTATTTTCCCGCGTTGGTTCCTTAATGTGTTGTGTAAGAAAGCAATCGTCAATTAATTCTAGAAAATCTTCTGCTTCATTATTCCATGTTTTATTCAACCAGTTTATTCCACTAAAATTAAAGTCACCCATGACATAATACTGTTAGATCTAGATGCTCTAGATATTTCATCCCATAGATGCTTTGCTTCCATTCTGTCTAAATTTGGTGGCTTATATATAACTCCTATTGTAATATTATTTGCTTTTTCGTTTAATTCTATCCAAATAGTTTCTGTGTGTGGCTCAGATTTGATTCCCTCTTTGAGATTACATTTCAAATTGTCCCTAACGTATATGGCTACTCCCCTCCTCGTCTAATATATCGATCTGTGTGAAATAGTTTAAATCCATTTATTTGATATTCAGCTAATAGTTCTCTATTTTCTACATTCATCCACGTTTCGGTAAGCACGATAATATCTATTTTTTCTGTGCAGACAAGAGCATTTAATTCGTTTATTTTATTTCTTAGACTTTTACTGTTAGTGTAATATACCCTAAGTGAATTGTTATTTTGAAGCCCTTCTCTTTCCCTGATCATTTTGCCAATTCCTTTTTCCCAAACACATACTTCTATTATCTCCTTCCTCCAAATCAATTCCCATACCACTATCTACTAACAGTTTAAACCCAAACAAACGCCTCTAACCAATGGTTCCAACGAGTTCGCAACAGCAACAACCCCAGCCCTCGATAGATGCACCCATCAAGAAACATACATTCATTTCTTCCATAGAAGTGTTCCCAGTTGTCTATGAAAGATATGCATTTGATTTGCAATATCTTCCAGCCTGCAATTTTTTTTTTTTTTTTTTTTTTTTTTTTTTTTTTTTTTTTTTTTTTTTTTGAGATATATACAAGAGTTGTTACATTCTTGTACAGCCACTAGTACGCGTAGCGTTTCGGGCAGGTCCCTGGAATACGATCCCCGCCGCGAAGAATCGTTTTTTCATCCAAGTACACATTTTACTGTTGCGTTAAACAGAGGCTACAGTTAAGGAATTGCGCCCAGTAAATCCTCCCCAGCCAGGATACGAACCATGACATAGCGCTCGCGGAACGCCAGGCGAGTGTCTTACCACTACACCACGGAGACTGCAATTGACACTGTCATGTCACAGAAAACAGTACCATCCGCTTCTATGTGCGCGGCTCAGACGCCAGAGAGAGAGAAGAGAGGGAGGTAAAAAAAAGCTACAGGACGCCTACCAGCTTGGGAGCTACTATAGTCATGTAATCAATTTAAGTATTAAAGTCAGTAACCAGGAATGACTTTACATCAACCTCAACCAAGACTTCCTCAGATATATACAAACACAACATTGGCGACGAGGATGAACTGGGAACGCAGGTATTTGTTCAACTTCAAACACAAGGAAGGAGCGCATGCTGTCTCGCCCAGAGGAGGAAGGAGAAGCTGTCTGTGAGCACCATACCCGATGCTGTATGCTAACAATGCTTTGTGCTAACCATTGCTGTGTGCTAACCATGCTGTGTGCTAACCAATGCTGTGTGCTACCCAAGCTGTGCTGACTGAAGCTGTGATAGAGGAATCTGCCGACGCTGTGTACGAAACGACGCTATGATGTGTACAAAACCTGATGTTTTGGTTACGAAACGACGCTTTGTGCTACAAAATTCTTCAAGCTGTGAACCAACTGCTAACAACTGCTGTGCCAACTGCTGCCTACTGCTGTACCAACTGCTAACAAGTGCTGTGCCAACTGCTGACAACTGCTGTGTTGCTGTGAGTAGGAACAACACATGTACACAAGGGCTAGGTAAGAAGTCAGTTGCTGCTGTATTGTGCACTGCTGTGAACTTTTGCATTACAATGCTTGTGTGCTTTGCAAAATTAAAGTAATTACAGTGAATTCTTGACTAAAATATACAGTGCAGTAAGTGTTACATATTCTGAGGAACATTTTAAGTGATAAGTTTACTTTTATTCAGTAAAAATGGCAAATATACCTCAGTTTCTTGCATTTGATCCTGACTGTGACCAGACAAACCTGTCATAGAGGTGGACCAAATGGCTTAAAAGGTTTGAAAATTTGTTGATAGTTTCTGATATCAAAAGTGCTGAAAGAATGCGTGCCTTTCTACTTCATTATGCAGGTGATAGAGTTTGTGACATCTTTGATACACTGAAAGACACTGGTGGTGACAAAGATTATGACACTGCCAAGGCCAAATTAACTGAGCATTTCAAACCAAGGCAAAATACTGCTATGGAAATTATGCATTTCAGGAGAGCGAAACAACTCTCTAATGAAACTGTTGATCAATACCATACACGTCTGCAGGGTTTAGCAGCCCACTGTGAGTTTGCTGATGTTGACAAAGAAATCAAACAGCAAATAATTGAAACATGCACATCTACACGTCTCCGTCGAAGAGCTCTAGAACTTGTTGATGATGACAGTTCTCTTACCAAAATACTGGACATGGCTCGTCGAATGGAAGATGCTGCACGTGATGCTCGTGTCATGGAGTGCAGTGCCAACAACGGTTCTGCCTCTGTTACTAACAGTGATGAGGTATGTAAGGTTCAGGGAGGACACCGTGATCATAGAAGGTATCATGCCAAACCTAACAGCAAATTGAGCCGAGAACCCACATCACAACTGGAGTCATGGAACAAGACTCAAGCAGTCACAACGACTCACATCAGAGGGGTGTCAACAATAAATGTTACAATTGTGGAGGAGACTACCCACACCAAGGTAATGTTTGTCCTGCTCAAGGTAAGAAGTGATATGAGTGTGGAAAAGTAGGTCATTTTGGTGCTATGTGTCGTTCCGCACTCAAGAAACCACAGTCAATGAATAAAAGCAATGTACGAGGATCAAGTCATAGGAGTCGAGGTGGCAAACACAATATTGCACCTCATATCCAGAATGTTAATAATATACAAGACAACATGTTATTACAACCAGTCTCAGATGACTGAATGTGATTATATTTATGGAGTACAATCAATCACAGAATGGAATGATCTTCCAAACAACCCAGAGACTATAGTATACATTGCTGGCATTTGTCTCAAAGTTCTCATTGCCACTGGATCAAACATTGACACCATTGCTGAATGTCACTATGAAAAATTTAAAAAACAGTTCCCAAAGCTTGAAAACTACAATGGCAAAGCCACTGCCTATGCTTCAAAGGTAGCCTTACCAGTGATTGGAACTTTCACTGCAGAGATTAAGTCAAAGAACGCAATGCTCATTACTACATTCCATGTTGTTAGGAATGCAAAGGAGTCTTTACTCAGTTACAAGACTTCAACCAAATTGGGGCTACTTCAGCTTTCTAATGCTGTAGCAGTGGAATCTGCAAACAATGTTGATGCTATTGTTGCTGAATTTTTTGATCGATTTGAACCTACAGAACCTACCTATACTGATAGCAAAGTTCAGCTGCACATTAACCCAGATGTAATTCAAGTTGCCGAGGAATATGTACACTCTGTAACCTGTGATGCAATCCCTAAGGCTCGCACTCTTGATGAAATGTCACTGCCGTGTGATGTCACTACATCCTCAAGCAAATGGAGAAGTCGAGAGATTCATGCAACTCTCATGAAAGCTGTATGCTGTGCTCATGCCGAAAGACGATCCTGGAAACAAGCTATGTATGCTTTTCTCAGGAACTACCGTGCAACACCGCATGGAACACTGGGCAAGTCGCCTGGCGAACTTTATTTGGACGTCCTATGAGGATCGCACTACCTGTCATGCCAGCCGAGGTAACGGATAAACGTCTCGCTCAGAAGGATGCCTAGCCAGAGGGCAAAATGAAAATTGCGTTCATGATCAATGTCAAAGAGAACCATTCCATAAATGTTGGAGATTACTGTTGTCGTTAAACAAGAAAAAAGAGGGAAATTAGATATGCCGTATGATACAAAACCATATAAAGTATGATTGTGTAATGCATAGGATAACTATGCTATAGAAAGACACTCAGCGAGTAATAGAGATCATAGTATAACAGTAATATGGCTTATTTCAGTGATTTCAAATAGTGTAGGAAAATGATGAAGTGCAAAGTCGTGCAAAAGAAAAGAAAAAATGAGTTTTAACTCGAAACCATAACAATTCATCGAGGGATATTCTTGTACTTTAAGGACTCTCGTCCTAACGTCATGTTAACCCCTACATGATATGATTGATTATTGTTCCAATGTAATGCAAGAAAGTATACTTATGCTAACTATCGAATATTTTTGAATATGTAGCAGTCTCTCATTCAATATTGTAACTTTTGTATTACAGTTGTCTTATCATGTTTGAACATTGCATATGTATTATTAACATTGAAATACTTTGTGGTAAAGATTAAGTTGTTTAAATTCTTTGTGCTTAATTAATATTAAATGTGTGCAATATCTCTTGATATGTTAATAATTTACTTTGTGTCAATAACTTTGCTTCGTGCTACAAGCATGGTAGACATCCTGTATTCATTCTTTTTTTTAAAGAAAAGGAGGGATGTCATGTTCACAGAAAACGGTACCATCCGTTTTCTATGTGGTGCGGCTCAGATGCCAGAGAGAGAGAAGAGAGGGAGGTAAACTAAGCTACAGGACGCCTAACAGCTTGGGAGCTACTATAGTCATGTAAACAGTTTAAGTATTAAAGTCAGTAACCAGGAATGACTTTACATCAACCTTACAACCAAGACTTCCTCAGATATATACAAACACCACAGACACCAAGTGCCCTCGACATCCATTCATTTCCCACTCCCTTTCTTGGAAGAATGCCACATATGATCGGGAGTCCACCCTTGCTCCTAACTAATTCTATTGCTGTCTTGAATCTCTGTA
>WNGS01159911.1:0-17222 GCA_020271785.1 Procambarus virginalis
ATTACTTGTTGAACAGACAGATCAATAAAAGGATATTGACTTGAAACGTCTATTTACAATGTTTGAAATCATGACCACTCATTACATGTATGAATTAAACCTCTTGTGCCAATAAATGGCACCCGGGTGTCAAGTTAGTGTTTATGAACATATTGTTTACAATGGTTTAATTTCATGCCTTAACCCCCTTCATTTTCTCTTTGATATATCATATCATTGTGATTTCATTGTTTAGATTGAGTGCAATCTGTTGTCCCATGCGTGCCTGGAGGTCAGATGCTTCGGACTAGTCTTTAACTAAACACAATATTTTATTTTATAGTACGACCTGTCGAAAAACTGAATAGATCTAATTATAAAAATAATAACCTATACACGGTTCCCTTCTCTCCTCATGATTTTTCTACTTTATCATTGCCTCAGTGAGATGAATAAATGTTACCTATATTCTGTAGTACATATGAAATCTTTCTTCGAATGTCTCTGTGATAAGCGGTCTCTTCTAGAGATGGCATAAAAAATCTCCAACTATAAAAACTTTACATTATATCAAGTTATACCTATATGTTTAGTATTAATACTCATCGCGTTTCCAACCAAACATTAAGGAACCTACACGGGAAAATATTATTTTAGGTTTAGTGTTAACTACCAGGGGGAGACAAATTTATGACATCGAAAGAGGGAGTTAGCTAGGGAACATTGATCACAATGAAATCAGATTAGCATAGAATGGAATAGCTCCGTCGGCAAAATTCTGTTTAAAGTGCCTGATTTTCGACAAGCTGATTTTAATATCCTAGGAAATTTTTTGGGTCAAATTTGTGATTGGAATGTCCTGGGTATGGGGTGTGGGCCGGTCTTGGAGCGAGAATATGAACCCCAGCGATAGGTGATGTAAATGGTTATGTCGATGTGATTCATATATAACTTATTTAAGAATATTCTAAACAAAGCGACAGGAACGTATTATACTACACAATTGAAAAGATCGATTACTAATCGACCCAAAGTGGATAACAAAAGATTTGAAGAACCTTATAGGTAAAAAGAGAGCTTGGTACAAAGGTTTAAGAATGGTGAAGTCAATCGAGAACATAATCGTCCTTGGTTAGAAATGTTAACAAGCATAAAGCGAAGAAAAAGAACTATGAAGTTCGTATAGCAGGGCAAGCAAAGACAAATCCTAAAGGTTTGTTCTTTCAGTTATATCGAACGTAAGACTATAGACTAAGGATAGTCCATTAAACTAGACAGGTCCACTAACAGATAGTGCATTGAAGAGATGTAGGAGTATTTTGTATAACAATCATTTTCGCATCTGACACTCACTAAACGAGGAAGCCTTACAATCGGCCCATCAAGCGTGTCTCATCCAATCGTAGTGTAGGTATGTGGGACAGGATCAGCTTTGACTGAGTTTTTCTAGCAGTTACCAGGGAGGAAGTTCTTAAACAAATATTAAACATTCAACCAAACAAACCCCAAGGGCCGGATGAAGGTTTTGCCAGGTGCTGAAAGAATGCAAAGAGGACTTTGTGATCCAATGTCAATCATATTTAAGAAAGCATAGAGTCAGGCAGATGTGCCTAGAGATTGACCAACGTTGTAAAAATGTGATCAGCCTACAAGTTCTTTAAAAAGGAGAACTAGTATCACTTGCATCTAACTATTTGTCGGCCAAAGTAGCCCTAACGTACACATTCTCTGGGGAATGTTACTCAATCTATATTAGCAAAAGTAAAATTCACCTCACTTCTCTTGAAAAACATAAAATTATGTCCTACTAATCACTGAGATCCGCAACCTTAGGTTGGGTGTTTAAAAATGGCCGTTGTCAGGGTTGTTGTACCAAATTTGTTATCTTTTTATTCTCAGGCATAGTGGCATTGGATACTTGGGCTAAGGATATGCCTTGGATGGTTGTGTATCCGGTGAACACCTTTAGAAAAGCTTTGATACAGTGCCACATGTGACTAGACTGCTTAAAATATAGAGTGCCGCATGGTATTGGGGTGCTAGATTAACTCAAGATGAAACTATGGGCATGCTAGACCAAAGTAAACAGTAGAGTTGATAGGTACTTATGGAGTCAAGTTCACAGAGATTGGGTAAATCAGATATGTTGATTAAGTGCGAGTGCCCTTCCAAAGGCCTGTGCTCTCTATACAGGTGACACCGTGGTATTCATAGTGTGTTTTTATTATTACTGAGAGTAATCAATGCCATTGTTAGGTTTATCTCGGCTTTATGAGAAGCGCCTAAGCACTATCTTATAAATGCGAAACTATTGCCGTCGAGTAGAATACTACTAGCCTAGTCGAGTGTAGAGGGTAAGTGAGTCGTCTAATGTCGAGAGGAGAACACGATACACTATAAAACCACTTGCTCAACGTGGACTCCTTGACAATAGATGTGTTTTTGAAATGGTCGACATAGACTGGATTTGGACAATCGATTGCGTTTAAGTGCTCTGATAATGTATCCGTTTAAATATCTCACGAGGACATATTCACAGGCAATAATCCGCACATGACATTTCACACGGACATACACACAAAGATATGAGCTAGACCGGATGCTGAAATTGTTCCTTCAGGAAGGGATCGGACACATTCGAGGATCTGAGAGTTAATGATTAGATAAGAATTTTAAAACAGAGAGCATATGCATAGCCGTACAGTCGCAAATAAGGCTAATTACGACACTTGGATCCTATTACGTCATGTGTCTTGTACAAGACGCCTGTCAGTTGTGTTTTCTATAGCTTTCAAATCTTTTTATCTTGCTCGATTAGGCCCCCTCCCTTCTGTCAGAATTAATGTGTTCACAGCCGTACTTTATTCTATGGGGTTCGCCACATAGTAGTATGAAATTGGGATGATAAAGTCACGTAATGAAACGTGTCCAGGAGCGTAAGGAGGGTAGACAAATGAATCTGCCCCAAGTGTAGAAATCGATGACAGCATATTAGAAAAGAGTTGGAACGTAAGGTTACAAGGTGTGCTAGGTTACTGGAAAGGCGAAGTGTTAAGGGTGACATGATAGATGTTTACAATTGGATGAATGTACATAACAAGGGGAATAGTTAATACGTCCCTTGTTTCTTATACTATCCTCAATGTAGCCTATCATTACAGGTATCTTGATAGAGCAGTCCCTACTCTGCCACTGTGCAACAATGGGTCTGGTACCATAAAGTCCCGTTATCATCACTGTATGTAACATATCATGAGTATCCACGAAAATACTAACTGATTATTGTGATGTGGTATTATGTGTGGACCAAGGGATGCAACATACCGGTGGTGTATCAAAGTAAATATAACTTCAAACATGCACCATATTTCAAAATACAGTTCTTTATATTAATAAATATATAATAAACATAATATAAATATAATATATATAATAATATATCATATATATATATGCTTACTTAATATAAGGGTTTAGAGTTTTCTAATATTTTCATATTTCAAAAATGACTCAATGGAATTTTTAATGATTCCCAGGGAAAAAATAACTATTTGATGTATCTAACACAGAGTTTAGTGCCGAGAGAACAAAATTTAGCACCAAGAACACAGATTTTGTATCAAGAATGTTGAATTTAGTACCGAGTTTGACAGTCAAAGAAACCAAAAAATAATGACATTTTAGAAAAGTAACTTTTTTGTAGAATTTTCATTAGATTTATAATATTTTATATACCAAAAAGACATGATAAAACTAGAAAAAGAAAAAACCTTTACTGCCACTTTTTATTGACATTTATTACAATTTATTACACAATTTTATGCAATAAGGTGATATTATTGTTTAGGAGTAACTTGTTTACATGATTTTGAAATATTTTGTGAAGATAAAATGATAAAAGGTTTCTCCATGTATATATATATAAATTTATTTCCAGTTGATTAATTTTATGAAACAAATTTATATATGTTTGTATAGTTTTTAAGAATTTATAAATTTCTTATTTATTAAAAAAATTTTATATATATTTTTACATATCAATATTCGAAGTCTATAATGAGGTCTTTAACTCGCAAAATATTTATTTGTGGGTATAAAACCCAAAAATTTTTTGGCGGATATTATAAAATGCTCAAATTTATTTTTGTAAAGATATTTTTATAATATATAATAATTTGTTCTAAATAAAGGTAAAGTTTGTTACCTAAAAAACAATATTTACTTTTGGTTTCTACTAAGCAAAAATAATTTTTTTTTGTGAAATAAACTACCAAATTTATTTTTTGTAAATAATTTTGAATATTATATATATATATATATATATATATTATATATATATATATATATTATCACTGAAAACTCACACCCAGAAGTGACTCGAACCCATACTCCCAGGAGCAACGCAACTGGTATTTACGGGATGCCTTAACCACTTGACCATCACGACCGGACATAAGGAGTGATAGCCGAGGCTATATGAACCACTTCCCGCCGGCACCTGGATGGTTATCTTGGGCATAGCATTTTATCAAATCACCTCATTTTTTGGGGCAACACGTGAGGAACACAAATGCAAACAAGCTGAATGGTCCCCAGGACTAGATACAACTGAAAACTCACACCCCAGAAGTGACTCGAACCCATACTCCCAGGAGCAACGCAACTGGTATTACAGGGATGCCATAAACCACTTGACCATCACGACCGGACATAAGGAAGTGATAGCCGAGGCTATATGAACCACTTCCCCGCCGGCACCTGGATGGTTATCTGGGCATAGCATTTTATCAAATCACCTCATTTTTGGGGCAACACGTGAGGAACACAAATGCAAACAAGCCTGAATGGTCCCCATTTGCTTGCTTGTTTGCATTTGTGTTCCTCACTTGTTGCCCCAAAAAATGAGGTGATTTGATAAAATGCTATGCCCAGATAACCATCCAGGTGCCGGCGGGGAAGTGGTTCATATAGCCTCGGCTATCACTTCCTTATGTCCGGTCGTGATGGTCAAGTGGTTTAAGGCATCCCTGTACATACCAGTTGCGTTGCTCCTGGGAGTATGGGTTCGAGTCACATCTGGGGTGTGAGTTTTCAGTTGTATCTAGTCCTGGGGACCATTCAGGCTTCTTTGCATATATATATATATATATATAATATATATTTAATATATATATATATTATATATATATGCCCAACTCGCCTAAACACGCGAGAGTAGTTATTCAAACTATAGAACACTTTCCCACCAGGAGACTCGAACCCTAGTCAGCGCAGAAGCCTTCCAGCCACAGGCATGACAGGTAACGCTTAACCCACTACACCACGCTCAGACCCTAAAAGAAGTGGTAATTTTGGGGCATTTCAACACCCCAAAGATCATCACTTCCCAAGAGCACCAGAGCAAGTGAGGGTCAAATTTACGTTTTTTCATCAAGTCCCTGTTGAATATGGGAATACACTGTGTCTATGCTTTATGCCCAACTCGCCTAACACGCGAGAGTAGTTATTCAACTATAGAACACTTTCCCACCAGGAGACTCGAACCCTAGTCAGCGCAGAAGCCTTCCAGCCACAGGCATGACAGGTAACGCGTTAACCCACTACACCACGCTCAGACCCTTAAAAGAAGTGGTAATTTTGGGGCATTTCAACACCCCAAAGATCATCACTTCCCAAGAGCACCAGAGCAAGTGAGGGGTCAAATTTACGTTTTTCATCAAGTCCCTGTTGAATATGGGAATACACTGTGTCTATGCTTTATGCCCAACTCGCCTAAACACGCGAGAGTAGTTATCAACTATAGAACACTTTCCCACCAGGAGACTCGAACCCTAGTCAGCGCAGAAGCCTTCCAGCCACAGGCATGACAGGTAACGCGTTAACCCACTACCCACGCTCAGACCCTTAAAAGAAGTGGTAATTTGGGGCATTTCACACCCCAAAGATCATCACTTCCCAGAGCACCAGAGCAAGTGAGGGGTCAAATTTACGTTTTTTTCATCAAGTCCCTGTTGAATATGGGAATACACTGTGTCTATGCTTTATGCCCAACTCGCCTAAACACGCGAGAGTAGTTATTCAACTATAGAACACTTTCCACCAGGAGACTCGAACCCTAGTCAGCGCAGAAGCCTTCCAGCCACAGGCATGACAGGTAACGCGTTAACCCACTACACCACGCTCAGACCCTTAAAGAAGTGGTAATTTTGGGGCATTTCAACACCCAAAGATCATCACTTCCCAAGAGCACCAGAGCAAGTGAGGGGTCAATTTACGTTTTTTCAAAGTCCCTGTTGAATATGGGAATACACTGTGTCTATGCTTTATGCCCACTCGCCTAAACACGCGAGAGTAGTTATTCAACTATAGAACACTTTCCCACCAGGAGACTCGAACCCTAGTCAGCGCAGAAGCCTTCCAGCCACAGGCATGACAGGTAACGCGTTAACCCACTACACCACGCTCAGACCCTTAAAAGAAGTGGTAATTTTGGGGCATTTCAACACCCCAAAGATCATCACTTCCCAAGAGCACCAGAGCAAGTGAGGGGTCAAATTTACGTTTTTTCATCAAGTCCCTGTTGAATATGGGATATACACTGTGTCTATGCTTTATGCCCAACTCCAACTAAACACGCGAGAGTAGTTATTCAACTATAGAACACTTTCCCACCAGGAGACTCGAACCCTAGTCAGCGCAGAAGCCTTCCAGCCACAGGCATGACAGGTAACGCGTTAACCCACTACACCACGCTCAGACCCTTAAAAGAAGTGGTAATTTTGGGGCATTTCAACACCCAAAGATCATCACTTCCCAAGAGCACCAGAGCAAGTGAGGGGTCAATTTACGTTTTTTCATCAAGTCCCTGTTGAATATGGGAATACACTGTGTCTATGCTTTATGCCCAACTCGCCTAAACACGCGAGAGTAGTTATTCAACTATAGAACACTTCCCACCAGGAGACTCGAACCTAGTCAGCGCAGAAGCCTTCCAGCCACAGGCATGACAGGTAACGCGTTAACCCACTACACCACGCTCAGACCCTTAAAAGAAGTGGTAATTTTGGGGCATTTCAACACCCCAAAGATCATCACTTCCCAAGAGCACCAGAGCAAGTGAGGGGTCAAATTTACGTTTTTTCATCAAGTCCCTGTTGAATATGGGAATACACTGTGTCTATGCTTTATGCCCAACTCGCCTAAACACGCGAGAGTAGTTATTCAACTATAGAACACTTTCCCACCAGGAGACTCGAACCCTAGTCAGCGCAAAAGCCTTCCAGCCACAGGCATGACAGGTAACGCGTTAACCCCTACACCACACGCTCAGACCCTTAAAGAAGTGGTAATTTTGGGCATTTCAACACCCCAAAGATCATCACTTCCCAAGAGCACCAGAGCAAGTGAGGGGTCAAATTTACGTTTTTTCATCAAGTCCCTGTTGAATATGGGAATACACTGTGTCTATGCTTTATGCCCAACTCGCCTAAACACGCAAACGTAAATTTGACCCCTCACTTGCTCTGGTGCTCTTGGAAGTGATGATCTTTGGGGTGTTAAATGCCCCAAAATTACCACTTCTTTAGGTCTGAGCGTGGTGTATGGGTTACGCGTTACCTGTCTGCCTGTGGCTGGAAGGCTTCTGCTCTGACTAGGGTCGAGTCTCCTGGTGGGAAAGTGTTCTATAGTTGAATAACTACTCCGTGTTTAGGCGAGTTGGGCATAAGCATAGACACAGTGTATTCCCATATTCACAGGGGCTTGATGAAAAACGTAAATTGACCCCTCACTTGCTCTGGTGCTCTTGGGAAGTGATGATCTTTGGGTGTTGAAATGCCCCAAAATTACCACTTCTTTTAAGGGTCTGAGCGTGGTGTAGTGGGTTAACGCGTTACCTGTCATGCCTGTGGCTGGAAGGCTTCTGCGCTGACTAGGGTTCGAGTCTCCTGGTGGGAAAGTGTTCTATAGTTATATATATATATATATATATATATATATATATATATATATATATATATATATATGTCGTACCTAGTAGCCAGAACGCACTTCTCAGCCTACTATGCAAGGCCCGATTTGCCTAATAGGCCAAGTTTTCATGAATTAATTGTTTTTCGACTACCTAACCTACCTAACCTAACCTAACCTAACTTTTTCGGCTACCTAACCTAACCTAACCTATAAAGATAGGTTAGGTTAGGTTAGGTAGGGTTGGTTAGGTTCGGTCATATATCTACGTTAATTTTAACTCCAATAAAAAAAATTACCTCATACATAATGAAATGGGTAGCTTTATCATTTCATAAGAAAAAAATTAGAGAAAATATATTAATTCAGGAAAACTTGGCTTATTAGGCAAATCTGGCCTTGCATAGTAGGCCAAAAAGTGAGTTCTGGCTACTAGGTACGACATATATATATATATATATATATATATATATATATATATATATATATATATATATATATATATATATATATATATATATATATATATATATATATGAGTGACAACATTCTAAAAGCGTTACTTTTCTGGCGCTCCTTCATTCTTCTTCTTATTTCTTTTACTTTTTTGATATGCAAGTGATGGGGAGGATGGTTGTCGATGTCTACATCGATATTGTTGTTATTTTCGTCAGACTCCGAATCCGTCTGGATTCGGAGATGGACATACCATCTAGACATACCGGAGATGGATATACCATATGCATATGAGATGGACACACCATCTCATATGTATATGAGATGGTGTGTCCCCTGAACTGTTCAGTTGTCTAATTTTTATCTTAGGTGATAACACTACAAGAGGAGGCGACGGTGATGATGGTCGAAGTTGAGGCTCTTGTGGTAGGGGAGATAATATCATCCCATGATCAGAAGACGAAGGTGTAGTAGGAGCTGCTGCCATTTCTTCATTGTTACCTCGACCCAATGGGGCTTCCGTTACTTTGTTCACGTTCGTCATCCATTATCTTCAGGGGTAATAATATTGTTGGCAATAATGGTGATGGTGGTGAACTTGGTGGCGGAGATCTTATTATTATCATCTCATGATGAGAAGACGAATGTGTAGTAGGAGCAGCTCCCATTTCTTCATTGTTGACTTCATCTAACGGTTCTTCTGTTATTTTGTTCAACTCGTCATCTATTATCTCCCGGTGTAATAATATTGGTGGCAATGATGGTGGCGGTGGAGGTGGGAAGATTATTATCATCTCAGGCGAGGAACTTGTAGTTGCATTTGAATGTGAAGATATGATGGATTGATGTTGTTGCTGAGGTAATATTGGTGATGATGACTAATTATAAGAAAATATATATAAATAGTATATACTGTCGCTTCTTGGCTTTTACTTTTGTTAATAAATATAAATAGGCATCTATTTATCAAATTAACCTTCCAAAAATTTATAATTATAATTATCAGATGCTATCCCATTATTTGTTGTTAATTCACTCACTCTTTTTGGATGTTAATAAATGAAGTAGAAATTTTAATGTTTCTCTTTCTTTACAGATTGATTATTTTAATATTGTACAACTCAAGGGAAAGGATATGATGAATATAATTTCAGTATAAATTATCATCTATCTGTCAACCAATAATTAATAAATAAATACCTCTGAATCCCTGGTGATGATAATAGTTTCGTTCAGGTTCCCAGTCTCAGCAGTCGGTGGTTGACGGCAGTGGTGTTCTTCAACATCTTGTTCGTTCCTGGTCTCCAATAGGATCATCTTCTTCATTCTCTACTTTAATTAGATTCATCGTTAATAAGTCTTCTTCAGTGATATCCTTTCCTTGCAGCTGTTTGTACATCGATGGTGAGAGTTCCGTTTGCATACCGATGGGGGGTTCGATCCCAAAGACTGCCTTGTACGGTGACGGTCCAACACCCAGGAAATATGCTACAGTCTTATTAAATTGTATGAAAGGAAGACCGGCCGACCAATCGCGAAGCTCGATTCTCACACATCCAACTCTCAAACATTTTTGTAATGTCGCCGTTGGCCCGTTCTATGCTTCCCTGACCTTGGGGATGCCAGGGCTTATCGTTTATTAGGATTAACTTGGGCTATAATTCCTTCCGTAACTGATGAATCACTGCCACCACGAATTCACGGCCCATGTCGCTTTGCAGATATCGAGGGGCTCCAATGAGCGTGAAGATATCCAGCAAGTGAAGAGCGACTTCTATCGCCTGTTTAGTGCGAAGAGGTCGGAGAAGTGAGAACTTGGTTAAATTGTCTTGGTAATGAAGAATGTATTTGAACAAACATCCCCCATCTTTATGCATGTCTATCAAATTCATCTGTCCTCTCTCTCTCCGAAACTCTCAGACACGATTTGTTTAACTACCCCTTTCTTATTCCTGGAAACACGTTTTAAGTTGCAAATTTGACATAAAGAAATGAATAGTTTTACTTCTTCTTGGGTTACGTTAGCAACCGTTTGCTTTCTTGAAAAAAAGTTCTATTTTCTCTCCCATGGCTGACTGCGTTATGGGCCTCGTAAAATGTGTCATAGTTGTATATGTATAAATCTGTGGTATACACGTTGGGGGTCTAATGCAGAGGTTGCTGCTGCTGTTGATGTTGAGCTAATTAACTTGCGTTTTATTCCCTGCTTCAGTCTCTTCTCGGTTTCATCTACGGTGACCAGAATGTCTTCTCCAAACAAGTTTTTCACATCGTATCAGGCCAACAGATCGTATTCATGGGAAGTTTTTGCAGTCTTCTTAAGTTTAGCGGCATTTACTTCAATAATAGTATTTCTTTAACTTTTCATGACTGAAAATCTTTTGACGTTCCCCGCGTCGTTTTGACAACATTTGGCGTATCTGAAGCTCAAATTCTTGTTTGTGACGAACTTCTTCGTCTCTCTTTTCATTTACACTTCTTTGTCCACAAGACAATAATGACGCTGGAGCAATTGAAGGTGCTGATTCGAGTGTATCCATCGTGTGGGTGATTGATTGATTGATAAAGATTAAGCCACCCAAGAGGTGGCACGAGCATGAATAGCCCGTAAGTGGTACATTTTTTTTCAGTAATTTTTGTTCATTATTCTGAGGTTGCATTTAATCATCAAGCAGTTATTGGGGGGGGGGGATACTGCTTCACAGTCTTTATGCGGGTGTCCAGCTGCTGGACACCTTTGTTGACCAGGAGAGTGGCTCTGTTGCTGGCTTCAGGGTGGCCACTGCAAGATTCAGGAACTCTTAAAGCTCTTCTAAGGTCGTTGGTTGCTTCACATTCCAGAAGATAGTGAAGTAATGGCTTTTCTGTGACAGTTTGGCAGAAGATGCACTCTCTCTGTCGGGGTTCACCAACCTCCCAGTTGCATCTGTAACCTAGACGTAGTCTATATAACCTAACTGCTATTTCCCTGTGGATTCCTTTTGGGATATTTAACCTTTCTAATTTGGTTGCCTGAAGATACCATGTTGCAGAGGGCGAACCTTCAGCTATTCTCTGGTGTAGGTAGGCTTTGTTGAGGTGTGAGAGCTTTTTGGTGATGATGTTTTTAATGTTCTCTAGGCTGGGTTGAATTGTTTTATCTATCACTGGATGACGAGTTGCCAGTTTAGCAATTTCATCAGCTTTCTCATTTAATGGGATTCCAACATGGGATGGGATCCAGTTCAAGGTTATATTGAGTCCTTTGCCTTTAGCGACTGCTCCAAGATACAAAATGGTGGTAATTATTTCCACGTTTTCTTTCCACTGTTTTTGTCCTAGTATTTGAAGTGCAGCTTTTGAGTCTGTGTGTATGATTGCATTTTGAGTGTTTTGTGCAATCACATATGCGAATGCCTGTTGTATGGCAAACAGCTCAGTTTGGGTTGATGATACTAGTCCTCCCAGTCTCCAATATGCCTGTATGCTGGCCGTGCAAAGAGCAGCGCCAGCACTCTCATATTCTGTGTCAACCGATCCGTCTGTGAAGATGTGGGTGGCTCCTGCTACTGCTATGCTATACATTTGCTCTTCTATTATGCGCCTTAGGATTGTCGGATCATAGGCAGCCTTTTTCATTGGGAGACTTTCTATTACTATTTTGAAAGTAGGCTCTTCCCACGGTGCAGAAGGAGTGTAATTTGGGTGTGGATGATCAACCTCTCTATCGAGAATCATGCTTTTTAAATGTAGTCTGTTTAGGACTTTTTCCTGCTCTTGCAGCCCAAGAGTTTCCATTGTTTTGGCCTAGTCCAACCACCAAGGCCTGCCATACTGGGATTGGATCAGAAGAAATAATTATCTTACTGATAATTGTAGCTGTCCTTTGAGATATTCTTTCCTGTAGAGAGGGCAAACCCGTCTCCAGTCTAAGTGTTTCAAGCCTGGTCCACATGGGGGCTCCCAGAGCGGCTCTCATAGCATTGTTTTGGGCAACTTCAAGCTTTTTCCACTGTTGGTGTGATAGATTTGTGAGTGCAGGTGCGGCATAATCGATCACTGATCTGACTGCCTGTACATAGTATGTGCGAAGGACTTGCAGATTGGCTCCTCCAGAGAGGGAGGTTAGCGACCTGAGGATTGCCGTCCTGGCCGCAGTTCGCTCTCTCAAGTAAGTGACCTCAGCATTAAAATTCATGTGTGTGTCCAGGATTATTCCTAGGTACTGATAGGTGTCCACCCATTCGATTGGTTGACCCTGTACTGTGAGTTGGATGTTGGGCTTCGCTATTTTTATGGGCATGGCTTTTGACTTTGAGGGCTTGAGTTTGATTCCAATCTGTTTTGCCTCTTTACTGATGCAGTCTAAGCATTTGGGTGCACGGCGCGCCGCATCCCTTCCTTTTATGATGATGACAAAGTCGTCCGCGTAGTTTAGCAGCCTGCAGTGATGTGGAAGTTTCAACCTCATTATTCTTTCCATTAAACAGTTGAAGAGAAGAGGGCTGAGAATACCTCCTTGCGGTGTACCATTTTCATGTCTTTTGTACTCAGAAACTGTGCCATGAAGTTTTACTCTTGCTTCTCTGTTTATGAGACAGCTTTTGGTCCAGGAGAGCAGGTTGCCTCTGACCTCTTTGTCAATGAGGCAGCAGAGAATAGCTGGGGCGCTAGCCAGTTCAAAGGCTTTTTCAAGGTCCAGGAATATCAGCATTCCTGGTCTGTCATTCAAGTGGGCTAACAGAGATGTAATACATTCCACTGTGCCAACCCCTTTTCTATAGGCATACATATCATGGTGCAGTTTAGGCATTTTCCACTCCAGTCTGTTGAGTGCCATTCTGTCAGCCGTCTTGGCTGCACAGCTTTGGAGAGAGATTGGCCTGGGATTAGCTGGATCTTTGGGTTTTGGGATCGGTACTATGACTGCTCTATTCCAAGCTGAAGGTCTAGTGTGGGTATCTGATTGACACTGATATATATGACTGACCCCGCCTTAAGTCGTTACCTCACTTTACCGCGGTCAGGTGACGATCGACCAATCACGAGCCTGCTTTCTTTGCTTAATGGGCAGTTACAATTTGTGCATACTTGGACAACTTGTACTCACCTAATTGTCACCTAATTGTGCTTGCGGGGGTTGAGCTTTGGCTCTTTGGTCCCGCCTCTCAACTGTCAATCAACAGGTGTACAGATTCCTGAGCCTACTGGGCTCTATCATATCTACACTTGAAACTGTGTATGGAGTCAGCCTCCACCACATCACTGCCTAATGCATTCCATTTATTAACTACTCTGACACTGAAAAAATTCTTTCTAACGTCTCTGTGGCTCATCTGGGTACTAAGTTTCCACCTGTGTCCCCTTGTTCGTGTCCCACCCGTGGTGAAGAGTTTCTCTTTGTCCGCCCTGTCAATTCCCCTGAGAATTTTGTAGGTGGTTATCATGTCTCCCCTTACTCTTCTGTTTTCCAGGGATGTGAGGTTCAGCTCCTTTAGCCTTTCCTCGTAGCTCAATCCTCTCAGTTCCGGGACGAGCCTGGTGGCATACCGCTGAATCTTTTCTAACTTTGTCTTGTGTTTAACTAGGTATGGACTCCAGGCTGGAGCTGCATACTCCAGGATTGGTCTTACATAAGTGGTATACAGGGTTCTGAAAGATTCCTTACACAAATTTCTAAAGGCAGTTCTTATGTTGGCCAGTCTAGCATATGCCGCTGATGATATTCTTTTGATGTGGGCTTCTGGGGACAGGTTCGGTGTGATATCAACCCCCAGATCTTTCTCTCTATTTGACTCTTGTAGGATTTCCCCTCCCAAATGATACCTTGTGTTCAGCCTCCTGCTCCCTTCTCCTAATTTCATCACCTTACACTTTCCCGAGTTGAACTTTAGCAGCCATTTTCTAGACCATTCCTCCAGTTTATCCAGGTCATCCTGTAGTCTCTGTCTATCTTCATCCGTCTTGATTCTTCTCATAATTTTTGCATCATCAGCAAACATTGAGAGGAATGAGTCTATACCCTCCGGAAGATCGTTCACATATATTAGAAACAGGATGGGTCCAAGTACTGAGCCCTGTGGGACTCCGCTGGTGACATCTCGCCATTCTGATGTCTCCCCCCTCACCGTTACTCGCTGTTTCCTGTTGCTTAAGTACTCCCTTATCCACTGGAGCACCTTCCCTTTTACTCCTGCCAGTTGCTCCAACTTTTTTAACAGCCTTTTGTGCGGTACTGTGTCAAAGGCTTTCTGGCAATCCAGGAAAATGCAGTCGGCCCACCCTTCTTTTTCCTGCCTAATTTTTGTTGCTTGGTCATAAAATTCTATTAAACCTGTGAGGCACGATTTATCATCCCTGAACCCATGTTGGTGGTGCGTTACAAAGTTATTTCCCTCTAGATGCTCTACGAGCCTTTTCCTCACGATCTTCTCCATTACCTTGCATGGTATACAAGTTAAGGAAACTGGCCTGTAATTCAGTGCCTCTTGCCTGTCACCCTTTTTGTATATTGGGACCACGTTAGCTGTCTTCCAACTTTCTGGTAAGTCTCCTGTTTCCAGTGACCTGTTATACACCATAGAGAGTGGCACACTTAGTGCTTCTGCACCTTCCTTTAGTATCCATGGTGAGATTCTGTCAGGCCTTGCTGAATTAACTAATTAATTCCTTGGCGTTCTCATTGATCACAAGCTGAATTTCCAGGGACACATTCTAAATATATCAAAAAAAGTTTAAAAAACTGTTGGCATTCTTTCTAAGATCAGATATTATGTACCCCGCCCTGCCCTGGTTACTCTCTATTACTCCCTCATCTATCCATACCTCAACTATGGTATTTGTGCTTGGGGTTCTACTACCCAAAATCATTTACGTCCTCTAATTACTCAACACAAAGCTGCTATTAGGACAATATCCAACTCTGGCCCCAGACATCACTCGGTACCCCTACTCAAATCTTTGAATATGTTATATATTAAGTCACTGCACATTCTCTCATGTGTATTATACATATATAAAACGCTGAACTGTAATGCCAATCCTGAACTCAAAAGCTTCATTGAAGGTTGTAACAGAACCCATGAGCACCACACCAGAAATAAATACAGTTTTGATATTCCAAGAGTACGACTTAATCAAACTAGATATGCTCTACAAATCAAGGGAACCAGAATGTGGAATGACCTTCCCAACAATGTTAAAGACTGTACCTCTCTTAACCAGTTTAAGATAAAAACGAAACCCTACCTAATAAATTCCCTGTAACCAACCTTACCCCTCAATTGTCTACCCATGTCTGTTATTTTTTTTAATCAACGCTGTTTGTCGACCTATTGTATTTGTGCTGCTTTCTCAGTCATGTTCCCCCCTTTTTTTTATCTTTATTTGTATTTGTTCTCAACACATTTTATTCTTTATACTCAATTAGTATTAAGTTTTAGATGTTAATGTTTTTCCTGCCTGAAACGCATTCCGTAATAGTGGCTTTAGGCATTGTATGTACTAGCTCTATCTATAAATCGAACAATTTATGTAAAATTCACTTGTATGTATGTACCTTACCTGAATAAACATATTTATTTATTTATATGTATTTATTTACTTATAAGTGAGACGACAGCCTTACATATTATGACAAATAGTGAGTTATGACTAATAGGCACGATATCTATCTATCTATCTCTATATATATAAATATATAAATATATATATATATATATTATATATATATATATATATATATATCTATATAGATATATATATATATTATATATATATAATATATATATAGATATATATATATATATAGTATATATATATATATATAATATATATATATATATATATATATATATATATATATATATATATATATATATATATTTATATATATATATATATATCTATATATATATATATATATATATATATATATATATATATATATATATATATATATATTGTGACGGTAACGAGTTGGAAATGGTGGTCGGCAGTCTTCCAACTAGCAGGTGTCAGTGCTGGGCCACATAATAAATATTAAAAAAAAAAAAAAGAAAAAAAGAATGACTGCGTGTTTGGTAATCTGTGGTAAGGTAAGAAACATAAAACACAATAATAAACAATGTACTTTAATAACAATAAAAAAACAAATTGAAATAAATGCAAAATCTTGGCTTAATGGTAAAAAATGTCAAGTGGAAAAATAAATAAACATGAAAATAGATTACGTTAATGGGGGAGGAGAATTGACATACAAAGGTAAATAAAATATGAATGCTGGAATATATGCACTAACTATAAACCTCTATTTGACCACACAAGATGAGTCACTTAGGTGTTCATAGTCTGAGAGCACAAGATATTCTGGCTGGCAGAAACGCAAGGGACTCCAACAATAACTGGCGATGACTTGTGATTGGCGAGGAACCGAAGTGGTGTGTTGGTTGGCGGCCAATGAGAAAGCTGGAAGGCCGCAAGTCGCTAGTTAGGCAGTTGAAGGGTTTGGCGCGTCGACCAGGTATACAGCAGGTAATGGAGTGGGGGGAGGAGGGAGTTGAGGTGCGTGTGGCTGTCTTGATATATACGTTTAGCCACTACAAAACGTATCTTTTATATTGTTGAGGACGTGATGAAATACGAAAATTGCAGGCTAAATCTCTGATAAGAGATTATCGTCACAACTCTCCCCCGAAGCCTGCTGTTCGGGTGAGTCATGTTCATGGAGGTAGAGTGGGAGGTGGAGCTGCTTCTACCTCATGCACTCTGTAGAGGGCGTCAGCGATGATGTTATCAGGCTCCTTGATGTAGCAGATCTTTAAATTGAAACCTTGAAGATA
>WNGS01159911.1:25787-40030 GCA_020271785.1 Procambarus virginalis
CCACCAATGAGAAAGTGTTTAGGTCACCTGATGTTCACGTGATCAGATGAATCATCATAGAGGATGAGTCAAACACCATCATTGGATGTGAGATCACGCTGACCACATAACCATCAGGTGACTGTAATCTGCTAGCCCAAATCCAATTGCGTTGTTAAGGAATTTTATAGATGCACTCAGTATTATAGGATGCAGTTAGAGTGTTGGCGAATGCTATTAGGCACATTAAAAATAATCGTTTATGGTCGTTTTCATTAGAAACCCAAATTCGTTATATATACAAGATCTATGAAAACTCTCTGAATATCATTCCAATCGTATTGTCAATGATTTTTTTAAAGATGCATTCAACATTATAAAATGCAGTTGGTGTGTTGGGGAAGCTATTAGGCACAATAAAAGTAATCATTTATGGTAAGTTTTCATTTAGAAACAAAAGATCTTTATAAAATATTAGATCTATGAAACCTCTCTTAATGTCATTCCAATCCAATTGAAATTTTTTTTGAAGATGCATTCAGCATTATAAGATGCAGTTGGTGTGTTGGGGAAGCTTTTAGGCACATTAAATATAATCATTTATGGTTCGTTTTTAATAAAAAAACAAAATAGTTTTAAAATATTAGATCTATGAAGCCTCTCTTAATATCATTCCAATCGTATTGTCAATGACTTTTTAAAAGATACACTCAACATTATAAGATGCAGTTGGTGTATTGAGGAATCTATTAGGCACCATAAATATAATCGGTAATGGTTTGCTTAAATTAATAAAACACAAGATCGTTTTAAAGTATTAGATCTATGAAACCTTTCCTAATATCATTCCAATCGGATGAAAATAAAATTTCAATCAGTATATATGTAACTACTCTTACTATTTCTTTTTTTTTAGTAATTACTAAATAATAATAGTATTATATTATTTACTTAAGAAAAAAAAAGAATAAGAGTTTAGTTAAATATATACTTTATTCAGTTATGCAGGCCACAAAGCAAGATTAGACCGGTGGAAAGTTTTTCTCCACCAATGGGAAAGTGTTTAGGTCACCTGTTGTTCACGTGATCAGATGAATCATCATAGAGGATGAGTCAAACACAATTATTGGATGTGAGATCACGCTGATCACATGAACATCAGGTGACCATAACCTGCCTGCCCAAAACCCAATTGCATTGTTAAGGAATTTCATAGATGCGCTCAATATTATAGGATGCAGTTGGAGTGTTGGGGGAAAGCTATTAGGCACATTAAGAATAATCGTTTATGGTTCGTTTTCATTAGAAACCCACGATTGTTATAAAATAATAGATCTGTGAAACCTCTCTGAATATCATTCCAATCGTATTGGCAATGATTTTTTTTAAAGATGCATTCGACATTATAAGATGCAGTTGGTGTGTTGGGAAACTATTAGGCACAATAAAAGTGAGCATTTATGGTTTGTTTTCATAAAAAAACCACAAGATCGTTTTAAAATATTAGATCTATGAAACCTCTTTTAATATCATTCCAATCCAATTGTCAATTATTTTTTTTAAAGATGCATTCAACATTATTCGATGCAGTTGGTGCGTTGGGGAAGTTATTTCGCATATTAAAAGTAAACATTTATGGTTCGTTTTCTTTAAAAAAACACAAGATCGTTTTAAAATATTAGATATTTGAAACTTCTCTTAATATCATTCCAATCCTATTTTCAATGATTATTTTAAAGATGCACTCAATATTATAAGATACAGTAAGTGCATTTGGAAAGCTTTTAAGAACATTAAATTTAATCATTTATGGTTCGTTTTCAATAAAAAAACCCAAGATCGTTTTAAAATATTAGATCTATGAAGCCTCTCTTAATATCATTCTAATCGTATTGTCAATGATTTTTTTAAAGATGCACTCAGCATTATAAGATGCAGTTGGTGAATTGGGGAATCTATTAGGCACCATAAATATAATCGTTTATGGTTTGCTTTCATTAACAAAACACAAGATCGTTTTAAAATATTAGATCTATGAAACCTCTCCTAATATCATTCCAATCATATTGTCAATGATTTGTGTATAGATGCATTCAACATGATAAGATTTTGTTGGTGTGTTGGGAAAACTATTAGGAACCTTAAGAAAAATCGTTTATGGTTTTATTTACCTTCTCATCCTCCATCTTGTGCTATGAGTGATTAACTGTTACCTGTACAAAATACCACTGTCAAGTACCACAATCACAACCGTAATTGTTATCCTGGCGAGGTCGCCAATGTCGGGGATTCGCGTAAGTAACCGTACTATAAGTCCTGTTACTCTCGCCAATGTCGGGGTGTCTCCCTCTCTCACTAGTCACCACCAAGTAGTTTTAGCGATAACTGTTACTTACTGTAGCCCTGCGGGTCTTCACTCAATCCTCGGGGGGGCCACTGTTCGCCAGGAGAGTCTCCCAGTCGATCTCCGGCCAGCCTCATAGCCAGATGACGAGTAAGAACACGATCTACTCTCTACCAAACGTGTGCCCGCCCTGACAAGGGCTCTACTGCTAACTGAAAGGTCGCGAACTGGTGTTTCCCGTGTCCAGTAACACGTCAGTGGTATTGTGGAACTGTGGTAGAAGTGACAGAGAGCACACTCATTAAATCTGGTAACAGGCAGGTATATGTCTCTATAACTCTCACTCTTTCAATGTACTCAGTAGCCACAAGCAATGGAGGGATAATACAAACGTGAAGGTAGTTTTGTATTTTACTTAAAAGCTTAAAGTACTATATCTATATCAGCAACAAGGCAAAGAAGTACATGGCAGCAACTCACTCCCTCTTCATATACAGGAACACAACAGGACGACAACACTCCCCCTCTCCTGTCATTCCCAGCTGCAACCCCCCCTCCCCGCACTGTACAATCTCTCTGTACTTGCTGTCCTGGTGTTAAGCGCCTATTTCTTTAAATTCACAGTAAACACAATACTGGCAACCAACACAATAAATTGCTATAATGGCAATAAACGCAATAAATCACTGCACTGGCCTTAAGCTCAATCAATCATTTCAATGGCAATTAACACATTAACTCACTGTAATGGCATTAAACACGGTAGGTCAAAATATTGGAAATAAACGCAATAAATCACTGTACTGACCTTAAACACAGAAAGTCACTTCAATGGCAATAACACAGTAAACTGCTGTACACATGAATATGTTATTCAATACTCCAGCATATACATAGTATCATTTCATCAATATCAATAATAATGAGATAATACTGGGTACACAGCCTTACACCAATAAGTGGTACATACATATATATATATATATATATATATATATATATATATATATATATATATATATATATATATATATATATATATATATATATATATATATATATATATATATATATATATATATATATATATATATATATATATAGGGGGGTACCACCTCTGGTGCAATTATAGGGACCCACAGCCTCAGAGAAGGGAACACAGAGCATTCAGGGAAAAACTTTCCATTTAACTCTGAATACATGAGGGTGTTCGCTTCTCCTACCACCCCCCTTTTTTTATGGTGTACACTTTATTAAGCAAGGTTATACAGTTACATATCTGATTGTATACAAAAAATGAGCATTAAGAGGACACAAAAATAGTTCGCTTCCTAGAGGCTGTAGATTTCCTCGAACTCCTCCGACGTTGGGCAGGAACCGAGGATGCAGCGAGCATTCCCCCTCTGGATCGCGACACTGAGGCGCTGAAAGAGAAAACTTGCCGCTCTAGGGTCTCTTGTGGTGTCAATGAGCTTGGAACCAAGATCCTTTAGAAACCTTCTTGCACTCTCTCCCCATGGGCCTAGGGTCTCAGACCCTATTGGAACAAAGTTGTACCGATGATCTAATTGCCTATACTTGGCTGACTTGTCTCTTTCTCTGTGTGTCGCCGCGGCTCCTGCTGTGCCGGCAGAGAGGTTGATGTATGTGGCTGCCAGGGTGGATACGCAAGTATAGTCCCATGCCAACTGTCTGCCACCCTTCCACGGACGCAGTGTGATTCCGTCTGGTCGGCCGGCAAAGCTAACAGAGTCACGGTTCAGAAGGTTGCGGGGCTCTCTCTCCGCTGGACACTGGGCAGAGGCAAGGCTATATATATATATATATATATATATATATATATATATATATATATATATATATATATATAGATATATATTCTCTGACATAATTTATAATATTAATGTCACATGAAAGTAACAATTCTCGACACAGCAATCTCTGTGATAAATTACAGGTGCACTCACACACCATATATATATTTCGTGAGAGCTCTCTACAGCATCTCTCTTCACAACTGTGCCTTACTATTACATAGACATTCGTGAGCCCTGCTCACGACATAGAAGATACTCTGGCTAAATAGCTGACTAAAGGGGAATGGGGAGGGAAAACTGAATTACCTACTTCCACCTCAATGATGTGGACTCGCCCTCTGTTGAGAGTTGAATTATAGCTCCTGGTCCCGGCTCTCGACTCGTTGGAGGGAACGTCCCAACACACACACACTGATGCTCTCTCCAGGAACCCAATCAACACACCAAAAACGCATCTTCACCGTGCTCTATCCTCTGCAGGCCCGTGCTCCTCCAAAACTTCTTGAAGGGTTGGAGTCATTCTCCTGGCCGTCGACTTCTCCTCACAACTACGTCTGCAGTCCTTTCTCTCGGCTGCAGTCGTCCTGATTCCCGGTTAGTTCCGTTCTTCTACTGCCTCTCGGTGGATTGGCCCTGCCGCTACGTCGTCACTAAATGGGTGAAACTGCTCAGACGTTCCATACGTCATTGCACAGACTTCACTTCATGCAAAGCACCAGTCACTGGAGCACTTGCTGCTCAATTGTCGTCGATTCCCTCTTCGGTCCAACACATGGAATAAAAGATGACCTCACAGAGTGCTTGCAGACTACAGGGTGACACTTAAAATCCACCGGAGCGAGGTAAAACTGTCAAACTGACAGGACCCTCGATCGCACGTCCGACCTCCTTGACGTGTCATGTCAAACTGCTGGCGCCACCGGGGCGCGATGTCCCGGAGACATTGGTGAGCCCTGCTCATGACATAGAGGATTCTCTGGCTAAATAGCTGACTAAACGGTAATGGGGAGGGAAAACTGAATTACCTACTTCCACCTCAATGATGTGGACTCGTTCTCTGTTGACCTGCCCGACTTAAAGCTGTAGCAGCTCTCCATGTAGGGGACTTCCTATTAGCAACCCCAATGTCAGCAACTGGCACTCGTCTCACACCACAGGCCCTCCGAATTGCTGTGGCTCTCCACCTCGCTGCCCCAATCCACACCGAATACAGGTGTATTTGAGGTGAGGCAGTGGCCGACAGGTACGGACGGCATGGCCTTCTCTGCCGAAGGACAGGAGGATGGCATGCAAGACACGGCGAGGTTAACGACATTATCAAGAGAAGCCTTACCTCGGCCGGTTGTCCAGCAGAGAGAGAGCGCCGTTTTCTAATGCCCTGCAACTCTGATGAGCTTGTTGGTCACCCAAAAGGGATCACGGTGAACCCCTGGAAGAATAATAGACAGTTTGTGTGGGACTACACTTGCGTTTCAACATTAGCCAACTTAGCCAACACCTATGTTAACTTCAGTGCTGCAAAGGCAGGAGGTGCTGCCAATCACCAGGAAGCAGCAAAGTCACGGAAATATGGAGACCTTGATCACCATTACAGTTTTGTCCCCATTGCATCAATGACACTTGGTGCCTGGGTAAGAGTGCTGCAATTTTTTGAAGGAACTGGGGTCCAAGCTAATTGAAAAAAACTAGAAACCCTAGAGCAGCCAGTTTTCTCTTTCAGCGCCTTAGTGTGGCGATCCAGAGAGGAAATGCAAACTGCATCCATGGTTCTTGCCAGCCATCTGAGGAGCTGGAGGAGCTGTACAACTTATGACCTGTACACTTGTACCTTGCATGGAACCAATGTTAGATATATATACACACACATATAAAAAGAATAAGGGTGATAGGGGAAGAAAATATCAAAGTGTTCAGTGAGGATCCACAATGTCTTCTATGAGTACTCATTATTTTATTCTCCCTACACTATTTTATGGGTCCCTACACTGGCACCAGAGGCGGTAACCCTTTTAGGTATACGTATATATATATATGACAATGTCAGGCCTCGGAGGAAAAATGAAACAGTAATTTCCTTAAGTACTTTCGTATATTAATACATCTTCAGAAGGAGTCACTAGAAAGAGTCTTCACTCCTTCTGAAGATGTATTAATATACGAAAGCACTTAAGGAAATTCCTGTTTCATTTTTCCTCCGTGGTCTGACATTGTCACATTTTTAATCATGTGTTTATTTTCGTGAACACACACACACACACACACATATATATATATACATATACACATATATATATAATATATATATATATATATATATATATAATATATATATATATATATATATATATATATATATATATATATATATATATATATATATATATATATATATATATATATATATATATATATTATATATATATATATATATATATACGACCTTGTGAAGGAAATTCTACCTGCCCACTTACATCAGCTGGCAGGTGTACATGATCCCAATTTTACACGCTGTGCCACAGAGTGGCCTCTCGTGCAGGCCCATCACCTCAACCACCATCCCCAAAAGCCCACAGGCAATCCAGCTGGGATGGCCCCATTGTAGACAAAGTTGCTGCAGAGTGCCTGGATGCTGCATCAACACATCACGACATTGCTCGCCTCACAGCAGTAGCAGCCCTACATGCAGGGGATTTCCTATTAGCAACCCCAATGTCGGCAACTGGCACGCGTCTCACACCACACGCCCTCCGAATTGCTGTGGCCCTCCGCCTTGCTGCCCCAATCCACACCAGATATAGGTGTATTTGCGGCGAGGTGGTGGCTGACGGGTACGGCCACCATGGCCTACTCTGCCAAAGTACAGGAGGATGGCATTCGAGGCACAGTGAAGTTAACGACATCATCAAGAAGAGCCTCACCACAGCTGGATGCCCAGCTGAGAGAGAGCCTCGTTACCTAACGCCCCGTAACTCTGATGCTCTTATTGGTCGCCCGGATGGTATCACAGTGAACCCCTGGAAGAATGGCAAGCAGTTGGTATGGGACTACACGTGCGTATCAACCCTGGCTAACACCTACTTTGACTCAGTGTTGCACAACCAGGTGGCGCTGCCACCCACAGGGAAGCAGCCAAATCCCGTAAGTATAGAGAACTGGATCACCACTACAATTTTGTCCCCATTGCTTCTGAGACACTCGGCGCCTGGGGTAAAAGTGCTACCAGTTTTTTGAAGGAACTGGGTTCTAGGCTCATTGAAACAACAAGGGACCCTAGAGCTGCCAGCTTTCTTTTCCAGCGCCTCAGCGTGGCGATACAGAGGGGAAATGCGCACTGCATCCAGGGTTTCCTGCCGCCATCTGAGGAGCTGGAGGAACTCGACAACTTATGATAACCATCTTTGTAACCTATTGTAACTACGTCCTTTTTGTAACAAAGTTCAAATAAAGCAAATCTATATATGTGTACATACAAAAGAATGGGGGTGGTAGGAGAAGAAAATATTAGTGTTCAGTGAGAAACCCAAGGTCTCCGCTGAATACGTTTTATTTTCTTCTCCGCGGCTATGGGTCCCCACATTGGCACCAGAGGTGGTACCCTCACAAACTTTAAAAAAAAAAATTATANTTTTCTACCCGCGTTTTGGGTGAGGTGATATGTTACAACAGTTTTTAATGAGGTGAACAAAACTTTCAACAAAGGACAGAACACGAAAACAATGGATATTAACTGGATATTAACTGGGTAAATTGAAGGTATGAATGGAAGTAACTGCGGAAGGGCCTATTGGCCCATATTTCTTGATGCTTCTATATTGGAGCGGGGTCTTGAAGTGGGTAGAATATAGTTGTGCATTAATTGACTGTTGATTGCTGGTGTTGACTTCTTGATGTGTAGTGCCTCGCAGATGTCAAGCCGCCTGCTATCGCTGTACCTATCGATGATTTCTGTGTTATTTGTTAAGATTTCTCTGGTGATGGTTTGGTTGTGGGAAGAGAGTATATGTTCCTTAATGGAGCCCTGTTGCTTATGCATCGTTAAACGCCTGGAAAGAGATGTTGTTGTCTTGCCTATATACTGAGTTTTTTGGGCTTACAGTCCCCAAGTGGACATTTAAAGGCATAGACGACGTTTGTCTCTTTTAGGGCGTTCTGCTCCGTGTCTGGAGAGTTTTTCATTAGTAGGCTGGCTGTTTTTTTGGTTTTATAGTAAATCGTTAGTTGTATCTTCTGATTTTTGTCTGTAGGGATAACATTTCTATTAACAATATCTTTCAGGACCCTTTCCCCGTTTTATGAGCGGTGGAGAAGAAGTTCCTGTAAAATAGTCTAATAGGGGTATAGGTGTTGTATTAGTTGTTTCTTCAGAGGTTGCATGGCGTTTTACTTTCCTTCTTATGATGTCTTCAATGAAACCATTGGAGAAGCCGTTGTTGACTAGGACCTGCCTTACCCTACAGAGTTCTTCGTCGACTTGCTTCCATCTGAGCTGTGGCTGAGAGCACGGTCGACATAAGCGTTAACAACACTCCTCTTGTACCTATCTGGGCAGTCACTGTTGGCATTTAGGCACATTCCTATGTTTGTTTCCTTAGTGTAGACTGCAGTGTGGAAACCTCCGCTCCTTTCCATGACTGTTACATCTAGAAAGGGCAGCTTCCCATCCTTTTCCATCTCGTAAGTGAAACGTAACACAGAATTCTGCTCAAACGCTTCTTCAGCTCCTGCAGATGTCTGACATCAGGTACCTGTGTAAAAATGTCGTCAACATACCTGCAGTATATGGCCGGTTTCAAGTTTAAGTCGACTAAGACTTTTTCCTCGATAGTACCCATGTAGAAGTTTGCAAACAGGACGCCTAGGGGAGAACCCATGGCGACCCCATCTACTTGCTTATACATGTGCCCATCCGGGCTCAAGAAGGGTGCCTCCTTAGTACAAGCTTGGAGTAGTTTCCTCAGGATATTTTCTGGCATGTCAAGGGGAGTACAGCGAGGCAGCTGGCATCTACATACAAAGATTAATCCATTGTAATTGGCCTGTTATGTTGAACATTGTCTTCTGTGTTGGCCAACAGAAGTGGAATAATTATCGAAATTGATCACCGGAGAGATTTATATCGTGTGGCCACCAAATTTGGAACCATCGATCAGTATATTTCTGGGACTGACTTCGATAAATATGTAGACAGAATTATACCAAATCAAATTAATAAGAGCCAGACAGTAGGTCCTCGAGAAGTCATTCGAAGACAGTTTGATTATTTTCTCAGTGATAATCGCTATAGATTCGAAGATTCTAGTGTGTCATTGTAAACTCTTGCCGTGTAAGAATCACAGATGTATTTGCTGGAGATACGGTCAAAGGTGTACCCCCAAATGCCAACATAATGTTCAAATCTGTATAAATTGTTAGTGATATAATAATAATAATAATCAAATACTTATACATTTCAATATCCGTTATCATACCATGTTTGGATAAGTGCGAAAAATCATTTAAACCACAACTGCTGTTACGACATGTTCCATAAACGTAAATACCAAATCCCATTAATAGTTCTTTTATCTTTTGTATCTCACATTCAAGGGTAACTTTTTAAATTATATAATTGATTCTATAAAATACATTCAAAATTATTTACCAAAAATATATTTGGGGTTTTATTTCACAAAAAAAATTATTTTTGCTAAGTAAAAACCAAAAGTAAATACTTTGTTTTTTAAGTAACAAATTTACTTTTTATTTAGAACAAATTATTTAATTTATTATATAAAATATCTTTGCAAAAATAAATTTGAGCATTTTATAATATCCGCCAAAAATAATTTTTGGGTTTTATTACCCATAATTAATATATTTTGCGAGTTAAAGACCTCCAGTATAGGCTTCGAGTATTGTTATGTAAAAATATATATAAAAAATTGAAATAAAATAAGAAATATTATATAAACTTTTAAAACATACACAACACATAAAAAATTTGTTTCATAAAATTAATCAACTGGAAATAAATTTATATTATATATACCTGGAGAAACCTTTCATAATTTTATCTTCACAATAATATTTCAAAATAATATTTAAAATCATGAAAACAAGTTACTCCTAAACAATAATAAATCCTTATTGAATAAAATTGTGTTAATAAATTGTAATAAATGTCAATAAAAAGTGGAAGTAAAGGATTTTTCTAGTTTTATCATGTCTTTTTGGTATATAAAATATTATATATCTAATGAAAATTCTTACAAAAAAGTTACTTTTCTAAAATGTCATTATTTTTTGGTTTCTTTGACTGTCAAACTCGGTACTAAATTCAATATTCTTGATACAAAAATCTGTGTTCTCGGTGCTAAATTTTGTTCTCTCGGCACTAACCTCTGTGTTAGATACATTTAAATAGTTATTTTTTCCTTGGGAATCACTAAAAATTCCATTGAATCATTTTTGAAATATGAAAATATTAGAAAACTCTAAACCCTTTCATTAAGTAAGCATATATATATTGTTATATTATTATATATATTATATTTACATTATGTATATTATATATTTATTAATATAATTAATATAAAGGTCTGTATTTTGAAATATGTGCATGTTTGAAGTTATATTTACTTTGAAAGACAAGAATCAATTAAAAGATATTGTACTTGAAACGTTTATTGAACAATGTTTGAAATCATGACCAGATACATGTATGAAATTAAAACCTCTTAGTCCAATAACTGTCACCCCCGGGTGTCAGAGTTAGTTAGTGGTTATAACATATTGTTTACAATGGCATAATTTCATGCATTAACCCCTTCAATTTTCTCTTTGATATATCACATCATTGTGATTTCTTTGTTTTAAGATTGAGTCAATCTGTCTGTCCATGGTTGGAGGTCAGATGCTTGGGGCTAGTCTTTAACTAAACACATTATTATATTGTATAGTAAGACCTGTCGAAAACTGAATGCATCTAATTATAAAAATAATAACCTATACACGGTTCCCTTCTCTCCCTCATGATTTTTCTACTTTATCATTTGCTCAGTTAGATGAGTAAATGTTACCTATATTCTGTAGTACATATGAAATCTTTCTTCGAATGTCTCTTCAAGCTGTTCTTACTGCTAAAACTTCTCCTACATATAAAACATTTATATTTCTTTATGCCTATATGTTTATTATTAATATGATCGTTCAAGTAAATCTTAAGGAAGAAACCTTTAACACATATATGACACATATAACGCTTTTTGCCTGTATGTATTTTAAGATGTCTCTTAAAGCACATTTTATAATTAAAAATTCTTCCACACGTAGAACATTTATAAAGATCTTTAGCTGTATGTTTTTTCAAGTGCTTTTTCAGGGTACGTTTATGTGTAAAATTTTTCATGCATTCAGAACATTGATAGGCCTTTTCGTGAATTTTTAAGTGCGTCTTCAGGGAGTCTAGCCATCTGAATTTCTTATTACTATCTGAACACTGATAACGTTTCTCGAGATAATTTATCTTGAGATGAGGTGGTAATGGTAGCCAATTTCTATCACTTTCACCCACTTTATCTTCATCACGTTCATTTTGTAAGACTAAACTCCATCAAACAAACTACATCGGTTTGTCATGGTTAGATTATACTATATATGTACATATATATAAATATTTACTCCTTTCTTCTATATGAAAAAAGAAAATTATATTATTATATTTTTATTTTATAAAAGGTTAAAAGATTCTATAGATTTTTTATAAAGAGAAAAATTATATACCACATAAATAAAAAGTTTAAAATTTAAATAAAAATCCATAAATTTTTAAAACTTCCAAATTAGCATTACTACCCCAATACTTTTATTGTTCCTCGTTTAATTATTGTGTTATTTTGACGCCAGATGAGTCAGATTTAAAACAATAATAGTTTAATAAAGGTCGTCATAATGTTTTTATATTACTACGTCGAAGAATCAGAATTTACAGACTTAGTTTACATTTAACATACATACGAGGTCTATACCTGTTTTCTAATTGACCATTCATTAATTTTTTCAAATCTGTGAAATCAAATTGAATCTGTTTTTCAAATCTTAAGTTAAAGGCCAAATGCTTGATGTAAGACTTGAAGAAAACTAAATGCATCTAAAATTAATGTAAACTCTTACACTGTTCCTGTCTCTCCCTCACAATATATCAGTTTAATGAATTACTTGTTACCTATATTCTTCAATACATATTGCCTATTTCTCTAAATGTCTCTGCAAGTGGTTGTTAATAGTAAACTTTCTCCCACACATAGAACATATATAAGGTTTTATGCTTGTATGTATATTAAGATGATCATCCAAGTGGCCCCTACTAACAAACCCTTTAGCGCATATATGACACTTATAAGCCATTTCGCCTTTATGTCTTTTTAAGTGTGTCTTTTAGCTGGTTTTAAAATTAAAATTTCTCCCACACTTAGAACATTTATGAAGACCTTCACCTGTATGAATTTTCAAATGCATTTTCAAGGTACGTTTTTTACTAAAACATTTCATGCATACCGAACATTGATAAAGCTTTTCATGTATTTTCAAGTGAGTCTTCAAGGAGTCTGGCCATCTAATTTTTTTATTACAGTCCGAACATTCATAACGTTTCCCGATATAATTTCTACTACTTCTAGTCTGTTTGTCTGTCTCCTTGTTAACACTGGTCGAAATAAAAACTGAGTTTAACATCATACAAACTATTTTTTCAACTTTCCTTTTTAATAAGTAAATTATATATAGTATTATATATTAAAACAAATTTGGGAACGGTATAGCGGCTTATTAGACTGGTGGAATTTATTTGTAACAACATGCAACATTTTTAGTACTTTCTAGAAAGTAGGATGGGTATCAATCCCTCTTAGAAATTTATAAGGTAATGATCATGTCTCGGTTCCATTAATCTTTCCTCATAGCTCATACCCCTCAGCACAGGGATTAGCTTGGTGGCATCCCTCTGAACCTTATCTAACTTCGTTTTGTGTTTGACTAGGTGTGGACTCCATGATGGAGCGGCATATTTCTAGTATAGGTCTGATTCATATATACGGTGTGTGTGTCTTGTTCCAGTAAAACTGGACCGCAAAGTACTTATAATCTAGGCCTTATGTTTCACGCCATAACATGTTTTAATGTTGATCAAAAAGTCTATCCTAATATGCAAAATGCCATGAATATATCTGTTCATCCGGGAGATATTCTTGTCCCTGATTTAAAGATCTTTTTAAAGATGTTAGCTATGCCGTCTAATCTCATAGACCATGGAGTGAAAGTGATCTGGGTCGATACATACAGATTAAACGAAAATTTAACCCCCACCGATATCTATTCTCATATTCATACCAGCGTTACAGAGAAACTAATTCCCATACATTATCGACACAATAGATCTTAGGTCAGCATTCATCAGAAAGTATCTAGTCTAAAAAAGATATTCCTGACGATGTTCTAACATACATTACATGGGTGTTAGCTTTTGTATAAAAGATACAAACGAAGAGGGTTCTATAGAATCTTTTTTGCTTCTACCATCGTCAGTCACTACAATAAATATATAGGTTTTTTGAAGATTGGGCCTGTTAGTTTCTTTTTCAAATAGTTCTACAAGACGTCTGACATTCAAAAGTGGACGATCATGTTGAGGTAGAGGAAGTACTTCTTCGTCCTCATTGTATCCATTTGTATTACCATGCGTCACATAAATAAAATGGAAGGAATTGGTGTATATAGGTAGTTGGTAAAAGAATTTCAACTGGGGAGTGCTACTGCCCTCACACGGATCCTGCAGCCTCTCAGAGACACAAACCAGGGTTTTACACAATTTCCCCATGCACACACACACACACATATGGTTGAGAGGTGGGACCAAAGAGGCAGAGCTCAACCCCCACAAACACAATTATGTGAGTACAACTAGGTGAGTACACATTCACTATGCGATGTCATGGCATTGTCGACTTAGGTGTGTCAGGGATCATCCTGGGAGTAAGTTCGAACCCTCATCACGGTCCCTTGTGGATATTTTCATTTGATGCATCATGCTATTGTGATTTCTAATGTGAATAACAAGACCAACAACT
>WNGS01159913.1:10286-24532 GCA_020271785.1 Procambarus virginalis
CCTGTGTTATCAGTGTGTTCCTGCCTGCCCCCGTCTCCTGCCGTGTTATACAGTGTGTTCCTGCCTCGTCTGCTGCCTGTGTTATACAGTGTGTTCCTGCCTGCCCTCGTCTGCTGCCTGTGTTATACAGTGTGTTCCTGCCTGCCCTCGTCTGCTGCCTGTGTTATACAGTGTGTTCCTGCCTGCCCTCGTCTGCTGCCTGTGTTAAACAGTGTGTTCCTGCCCTCGTCTGCTGCCTGTGTCATTCAATGTGTTCCTGCCCTCGTCTGCTGCCTGTGTTATACAGTGTGTTCCTGCCTGCCCTCGTCTGCTGCCTGTGTCATACAGTGTGTTCCTGCCTGCCCTCGCCTGCTGCCTGTGTTATACAGTGTGTTCCTGCCTGCCCTCGTCTGCTGCCTGTGTTATACAGTGTGTTTCTGCCTGCCCTCGTCTGCTGCCTGTGTTATACAGTGTGTTCCTGCCCTCGTCTGCTGCCTGTGTTATACAGTGTGTTCCTGCCCTCGCCTGCTGCCTGTGTTATACAGTGTGTTCCTGCCTGCCCTCGTCTGCTGCCTGTGTTATACAGTGTGTTCCTGCCTGCCCTCGTCTGCTGCCTGTGTTATACAGTGTGTTTCTGCCTGCCCTCGTCTGCTGCCTGTGTTATACAGTGTGTTCCTGCCTGCCCTCGTCTGCTGCCTGTGTTATACAGTATGTTCCTGCCTGCCCTCGTCTGCTGCCTGTGTTATACAGTGTGTTCCTGCCTGCCCTCGTCTGCTGCCTGTGTTATTCAGTGTGTTCCTGCCTGCCTCGTCTGCTGCCTGTGTTATACAGTGTGTTCCTGCCTGCCCTCGTCTGCTGCCTGTGTTATACAGTATGTTCCTGCTGCCCTCGTCTGCTGCCTGTGTTTATACAGTGTGTTCCTGCCTGCCCTCGTCTGCTGCCTGTGTTATACAGTGTGTTCCTGCCTGCCCTCGTCTGCTGCCTGTGTTATACAGTGTGTTCCTGCCCTCGTCTGCTGCCTGTGTCATTCATGTGTTCCTGCCCTCGTCTGCTGTCTGTGTTATACAGTGTGTTCCTGCCCTCGTGTGCTGTGTTATACAGTGTGTTCCTGCCTGCCCTCGTCTGCTGCCTGTGTTATACAGTGTGTTCTTGCCTGCCCTCGTCTGCTGCCTGTGTTATACAGTGTGTTTGCCCTCGTCTGCTGTCTGTGTTAACAGTGTGTTCCTGCCCTCGTCTGCTGCCTGTGTTATTCAATGTGTTCCTGCCCTCGTCTGCTGTCTGTGTTATACAGTGTGTTCCTGCCCTCGTCTGCTGCCTGTGTTATACAGTGTGTTCTTGCCCTCGTCTGCTGCCTGTGTCATACAATGTTTCCTGCCCTCGTCTGCTGTCTGTGTTATACAGTGTGTTCCTGCCTGCCCTCGTCTGCTGCCTGTGTTATACAGTGTGTTCCTGCCTGCCCTCGTCTGCTGCCTGTGTTATACAGTGTGTTCCTGCCTGCCCTCGTCTGCTGCCTGTGTTATACAGTGTGTTCCTGCCTGCCCTCGTCTGCTGTCTGTGTTATACAGTGTGTTTCCTGCCCTCGTCTGCTGCCTGTGTTATACAGTGTGTTCCTGCCTCTCTCGTCTGCTGCCTGTGTTATACAGTGTGTTCCTGCCTGCCCTCGTCTGCTGCCTGTGTTATACAGTGTGTTCCTGCCTGCTCTCGTCTGCTGCCTGTGTTATACAGTGTGTTCCTGCCTGCCCTCGTCTGCTGCCTGTGTTATACAGTGTGTTCCTGCCTGCCTCGTCTGCTGCCTGTGTTATACAGTGTGTTCCTGCCTGCCCTCGTCTGCTGCCTGTGTTATACAGTGTGTTCCTGCCTGCCCTCGTCTGCTGCCTGTGTTATACAGTGTGTTCCTGCCTGCTCTCGTCTGCTGCCTGTGTTATACAGTGTGTTCCTGCCTGCCCTCGTCTGCTGCCTGTGTCATACAGTGTGTTCCTGCCTGCCCTCGCCTGCTGCCTGTGTTATACAGTGTGTTCCTGCCCTCGTCTGCTGCCTGTGTTATACAGTGTGTTCCTGCCTGCCCTCGTCTGCTGCCTGTGTTATACAGTGTGTTCCTGCCTGCCCTCGTCTGCTGCCTGTGTTATACAGTGTGTTCCTGCCCTCGTCTGCTGCCTGTGTTATACAATGTGTTCCTGCCCTCGTCTGCTGCCTGTGTTATACAATGTGTTCCTGCCCTCGTCTGCTGCCTGTGTTATACAGTGTGTTCCTGCCTGCCCTCGTCTGCTGCCTGTGTTATACAGTGTGTTCCTGCCTGCCCTCGTCTGCTGCCTGTGTTATGCAGTGTGTTCCTGCCTGCCCTCGTCTGCTGCCTGTGTTATACAGTGTGTTTCTGCTTGCCCTCGTCTGCTGCCTGTGTTATACAGTGTGTTCCTGCCTGCCCTCGTCTGCTGCCTGTGTTATACAGTGTGTTCCTGCCTGCCCTCGTCTGCTGCTTGTGTTATACAGTGTGTTCCTGCCTGCCCTCGTCTGCTGCCTGTGTTATACAGTGTGTTCCTGCCCTCGTCTGCTGTCTGTGTTATACAGTGTGTTCCTGCCCTCGTCTGCTGCCTGTGTTATACAGTGTGTTCCTGCCTGCCCTCGTCTGCTGCCTGTGTTATACAGTGTGTTCCTGCCCTCGTCTGCTGCCTGTGTTATACAGTGTGTTCCTGCCTGCTCTCGTCTGCTGCCTGTGTTATACAGTGTGTTCCTGCCCTCGTCTGCTGCCTGTGTTATACAGTGTGTTCCTGCCTGCCCTCGTCTGCTGCCTGTGTTATACAGTGTGTTCCTGCCCTCGTCTGCTGCCTGTGTTATACAATGTGTTCCTGCCTGCCCTCGTCTGCTGCCTGTGTTATACAGTGTGTTCCTGCCTGCCCTCGTCTGCTGCCTGTGTTATACAGTGTGTTCCTGCCTGTCCTCGTCTGCTGCCTGTGTTATACAGTGTGTTCCTGCCTGCCCTCGTCTGCTGCTTGTGTTATACAGTGTGTTCCTGCCCTCGTCTGCTGCCTGTGTTATACAGTGTGTTCCTGCCTGCCCTCGTCTGCTGCCTGTGTTATACAGTGTGTTCCTGCCTGCTCTCGTCTGCTGCCTGTGTTATACAGTGTGTTCCTGCCTGCCCTCGTCTGTTGCCTGTGTTATACAGTGTGTTCCTGCCTGCTCTCGTCTGCTGCCTGTGTTATACAGTGTGTTCCTGCCTGCTCTCGTCTGCTGCCTGTGTTATACAGTGTGTTCCTGCCTGCCCTCGTCTGCTGCCTGTGTTATACAGTGTGTTCCTGCCTGCTCTCGTCTGCTGTCTGTGTTATACAGTGTGTTCCTGCCTGCTCTCGTCTGCTGCCTGTGTTATACAGTGTGTTCCTGCCTGCCCTCGTCTGCTGCCTGTGTTATACAGTGTGTTCCTGCCTGCTCTCGTCTGCTGCCTGTGTTATACAGTGTGTTCCTGCCCTCGTCTGCTGCCTGTGTTATACAGTGTGTTCATGCCCTCGTCTGCTGCCTGTGTTATACAGTGTTTTCCTGCCTGCTCTCGTCTGCTGCCTGTGTTATACAGTGTGTTCCTGCCTGCCCTCGTCTGCTGCCTGTGTTATACAGTGTGTTCCTGCCTGCTCTCGTCTGCTGCCTGTGTTATACAGTGTGTTCCTGCCCTCGTCTGCTGCCTGTGTTATACAGTGTGTTCCTGCCCTCGTCTGCTGCCTGTGTTATACAGTGTGTTCCTGCCTGCTCTCGTGTGCTGCCTGTGTTATACAGTGTGTTCCTGCCTGCCCTCGTCTGCTGCCTGTGTTATACAGTGTGTTCCTGCCTGCCCTCGTCTGCTGTCTGTGTTATACAGTGTGTTCCTGCCTTCCCTCGTCTGCTGTCTGTGTTATACAGTGTGTTCCTGCCTGCCCTCGTCTGCTGCCTGTGTTATACAGTGTGTTCCTGCCCTCGTCTGCTGTCTGTGTTATACAGTGTGTTCCTGCCTTCCCTCGTCTGCAATCTGTGTTATACAGTGTGTTCCTGCTTGCCCTCGTCTGCTGCCTGTGTTATACAGTGTGTTCCTGCCTGCCCTCGTCTGCTGCCTGTGTTATACAGTGTGTTCTTGCCTGCCCTCGTCTGCTGCCTGTGTTATACAGTGTGTTCCTGCCTGCCCGCGTCTGCTGCCTGTGTTGTACAATGTGTTCCTGCCTGCCCTCGTCTGCTGCCTGTGTTATACAGTGTGTTCCTGCCTGCCCGCGTCTGCTGCCTGTGTTGTACAATGTGTTCCTGCCTGCCCTCGTCTGCTGCCTGTGTTATACAGTGTGTTCCTGCCTGCCCGCGTCTGCTGCCTGTGTGTACAATGTGTTCCTGCCTGCCCTCGTCTCATACAAAAACGGTTTTATATTTTATCCTTAATAAGGAGAAGGGAATTATCAGGGGGAAAGCGCCAAGGCATTACGACTATATAGCACTGGGAAGGGGTCAGGATAAGGATTTGGGATGGGACGAGGAGAAGTTTGTTGCCCAACCACTTACACGGTCGGGGTTTGAACGCTGACCCTGCATGGAGCGAGACCGTTGCTCTTACCGTCCAGTCCAAGTGGTTGCACAGCAACAGACAATCTGAAAAACCATAAAAATGGAAATTAAAATTCAGTTTATATTTAATAGAATAAATAATAGATAGTAAACCATTATAAATGTTTATTATCACGGTGTAAGAAAGTGATCTGAAGTAGCCGTCTGCGGGTACAGGTCTTGTCCCAGTTCCAGTAGATTTGGACCTGGCCGCCATCTTGACAGCCATATTGGAAAAGTTCCAGAAAATTCTGGACGGTAGAGAGATGGTCTCGCTTCATGCAGGTCAGTGTTCAATCCCCGACTGTGTAAGTGGTTGAGCAACATTCCTTACCTCCCCCCCCCCCCCCGGCCCATCCCAGATCCTTATCCTCATCCTTCCCTGTGTTTATAGTCGTATAAACACTCACTTTCTCCTGATAGTTCCCTTCCTCATGCCAGAATCGTGCACACAACCCAGACATCATCCCCCAGGCATCAACGGAATAATTTGACGAGAAGATCAGTGTACACTTGAGTGTAATGGGCACTTCCTGTGTGGCCCAGAGTCTATGTGAACTTCCTGCAGAGTGCGGGTTCCATTACGAAACTCTGCGGTCAAGTCACGCCACATTTGACTACCACATTAGTGTAATTGTTAGGGCCACTATGGGTCGCCACCGGGTTCTTTAATGGTAGAACCAAAATGATAGTATCCGACCCCAAGTCGGTAGTACGCTTTTAAGAACGTGGCTATGTAGTGCATAAAAAGGAAGGGATGAACAAAACACTGTTCCTTTCGTCAATGTATTAATATCTTTCCACCACCGTTAAGTATATATATGTACACCGTCACCATAAATAATATATAAAGAACAGATAGGCTATTACTACACCTATGTACAATCCTTTCGCTCAGGATATCAAACGTGTTCACGTGCAGAGTTCTTCCATCCCCAGTATTTCTTCACTGTCCAGTAGCGTCTCCAACCTTACTGGGAAGAACACCGGCCAGTTCACCTGTACGTGGGCCAGCCCACTGACAGTGTCAGGAGGCGCCTGTACCCCCACTGACAGTGTCAGGAGGCGCCTGTACCCCCACTGACAGTGTCAGGAGGCGCCTGTACCCCCACTGACAGTGTCAGGAGGCGCCTGTACCCCCACTGACAGTGTCAGGAGGCGCCTGTACCCCCACTGACAGTGTCAGGAGGCGCCTGTACCCCCACTGACAGTGTCAGGAGGCGCCTGTACCCCCACTGACAGTGTCAGGAGGCGCCTGTACCCCCACTGACAGTGTCAGGAGGCGCCTGTACCCCCACTGACAGTGTCAGGAGGCGCCTGTACCCCCACTGACAGTGTCAGGAGGCGCCTGTACCCCCACTGACAGTGTCAGGAGGCGCCTGTACCCCCACTGACAGTGTCAGGAGGCGCCTGTACCCCCACTGACAGTGTCAGGAGGCGCCTGTACCCCCACTGACAGTGTCAGGAGGTGCCTGTACCCCCACTGACAGTGTCAGGAGGCGCCTGTACCCCCACTGACAGTGTCAGGAGGTGCCTGTACCCCCACTGACAGTGTCAGGAGGTGCCTGTACCCCCACTGACAGTGTCAGGAGGTGCCTGTACCCCCACTGACAGTGTCAGGAGGTGCCTGTACCCCCACTGACAGTGTCAGGAGGTGCCTGTACCCCCACTGACAGTGTCAGGAGGTGCCTGTACCCCCACTGACAGTGTCAGGAGGTGCCTGTACCCCCACTGACAGTGTCAGGAGGTGCCTGTACCCCCACTGACAGTGTCAGGAGGCGCCTGTACCCCCACTGACAGTGTCAGGAGGTGCCTGTACCCCCACTGACAGTGTCAGGAGGTGCCTGTACCCCACTGACAGTGTCAGGAGGCGCCTGTACCCCCACTGACAGTGTCAGGAGGTGCCTGTACCCCCACTGACAGTGTCAGGAGGTGCCTGTACCCCCACTGACAGTGTCAGGAGGCGCCTGTACCCCCACTGACAGTGTCAGGAGGCGCCTGTACCCCCACTGACAGTGTCAGGAGGTGCCTGTACCCCCACTGACAGTGTCAGGAGGCGCTGTACCCCCACTGACAGTGTCAGGAGGTGCCTGTACCCCCACTGACAGTGTCAGGAGGTGCCTGTACCCCCACTGACAGTGTCAGGAGGTGCCTGTACCCCCACTGACAGTGTCAGGAGGTGCCTGTACCCCCACTGACAGTGTCAGGAGGTGCCTGTACCCCCACTGACAGTGTCAGGAGGTGCCTGTACCCCCACTGACAGTGTCAGGAGGTGCCTGTACCCCCACTGACAGTGTCAGGAGGCGACTGTACCCCCACTGACAGTGTCAGGAGGTGCCTGTACCCCCACTGACAGTGTCAGGAGGTGCCTGTACCCCCACTGACAGTGTCAGGAGGCGCCTGTACCCCCACTGACAGTGTCAGGAGGTGCCTGTACCCCCACTGACAGTGTCAGGAGGTGCCTGTACCCCCACTGACAGTGTCAGGAGGTGCCTGTACCCCCACTGACAGTGTCAGGAGGTGCCTGTACCCCCACTGACAGTGTCAGGAGGTGCCTGTACCCCCACTGACAGTGTCAGGAGGTGCCTGTACCCCCACTGACAGTGTCAGGAGGTGCCTGTACCCCCACTGACAGTGTCAGGAGGTGCCTGTACCCCCACTGACAGTGTCAGGAGGTGCCTGTACCCCCACTGACAGTGTCATGAGGTGCCTGTACCCCCACTGACAGTGTCATGAGGTGCCTGTACCCCCACTGACAGTGTCAGGAGGTGCCTGTACCCCCACGACCGCTCTCCAGCTACTGGCTGGCAGAGTACCTCAGCCACACGCTGAGCGGGGTCACAATACACGGGTAGCGATCCCCTGGCAGCAGTCTCTAGCGACCAGCTAGCACCACTACTCAACAGGTCTCTCCCAAGTCTCTCCCCTAAGCCAGTCCCAGAGGTAAGCCGATCTTTTTCAACACTAAGGCACTAGCAGCTGCCACACTGCTTCACCGGCGGCGGCTTACTTGGTCGTTTCCAGGACCATGTAAGGAGACTGTGGCCTGCCCAAGATGAACTGCCGTCTCCAGTACCGCTGCCCCCAGACGTCACCTCTGCGGACACAAAAAACCTCATCAATGACCTCGCCGACACTGGTGAACTAGGAACTACCACTAACCCACTGGGGAGTTGACATTGTGCTCTGTAGCACACACTAGGTGACGCTGGTGTCTTGCTGCATCACCTCACCAGAGGTCACTCACCACGACCCCTCTGGCTGACCCAGGCAGGAATCTTGAGCCATTTGCAAGTTTTAGATAGCCACCACCAGATGGCATTGTCCACATTACGTACGATCCCCGGGCAGTTCGGGTGCGGACTCGTAGATGGCGCTGGAACTGCCGCTCTACCCCCCCTCACAAGGGTGACGAGTCCGTAACACTAATTAGTTCTTAACTCTGCGGTCAAGGCACTCCACATTTGACTATCACTTTACTCTACTTATATCTCAAATGGTTTTCGTATCATTCTTATTTTTATGCTACATGTTTTGCCAATATAAGTTTCACATTTGTAATTGTGAAGGATGGTGAGGTAATTGTGAAGGATGGTGAGGTAATTGTGAAGGATGGTGAGGTAATTGTGAAGGATGGTGAGGTAGTTGTGAAGGATGGTGAGGTAATTGTGAAGGATGGTGAGGTAGTTGTGAAGGATGGTGAGGTAATTGTGAAGGATGGTGAGGTAATTGTGAAGGATGGTGAGGTAGTTGTGAAGGATGGTGAGGTAATTGTGAAGGATGGTGAGGTAATTGTGAAGGATGGTGAGGTAATTATGAAGGATGGTGAGATAATTGTGAAGGATGGTGAGGTAATTATGAAGGATGGTGAGATAATTGTGAAGGATGGTGAGGTAATTGTGAAGGATGGTGAGGTAATTGTGAAGGATGGTGAGGTAATTATGAAGGATGGTGAGATAATTGTGAAGGATGGTGAGGTAATTATGAAGGATGGTGAGATAATTGTGAAGGATGGTGAGGTAATTATGAAGGATGGTGAGATAGTTGTGAAGGATGGTGAGATAGTTGTCAAGGAGGGTGAGATAGTTGTCAAGGATGGTGAGATAGTTGTCAAGGAAGGATAAATACGAGTTTCACGGCTGTTCACCTGCTCATTCCAGTCACAACTGTAATGACTTGTATAAATCACTTACGAATCTATTCACTCAATTCACTGTGTTGTGTGAACAGTTCGTAGAGGTTCAGTTGGGCACCCTGCCGTTCTCTCTGGCCAGACGGGCGCGCCACCCTACACCCTCCGGCTCACCAACGGCCTCTAACCCCAACCCTACCAACTTCCCGCCAAACACACAACCAAACTACCACGTTGCTACAACGTTCAAACAAGGTTTATCACGTAGCAAGTTGTAACAACATTCCAATACGTCATAAAAATCGTTATAACAAGATGTAACAACTTCATTACAAGTTGTAACAAGGGAATCATAGGGATCGTTGCGTTAAATGTTTGCAAGGCTCATACCCCATCCCAGCTGAACACAACCGAACAATTCCTAACGTAACAATATATTCGTCTTTGACAATCAGAATGCGAGCTTTGTCGACCCGTCCTGCTACGAGTGGACCATTCCCGCACACCACAGATGTGTTCCTTCAGGGCGGTCTCTCTCGGATGATCCTGTACCGCAGACACTCTGCTCTCTTCCTTGACTCTCGGCAGCCAGATTCACGAAGCAGTTACGCAAGTATTTACGAACGTGTACACCTTTCCTCAATCTCTGACGGCTTTGGTTACATTTATTAAACAGTTTACAAGCATGAAAACTTGCCAATCAACTGTTGTTATTGTTATAAACAGCCTCCTGGTGCTTAGCAGCTCATTAACTATTTAATAATTGTAAACAAAGCCGCCAAAGATTGAGAAAAGATGTACAGGTTCGTCAGTGCTTGCGTAACTGCTTCGTGAATCTGGCCCTCGGCAGCCTTCCTCGCACAAGCTTCCACTTGCAGCAGCAAAACAAGCAAGAAACGAGAAGTACCCGTGTTAATGGGATGTCATTTCCAGGTGGCAGTGTTGATATTGCTGACAGGTGTCCTGGGACACCGTCCTTGATGGTATGGTTCAAGTAGGAGAATGTTCAGTCCACACTGACTCTCGCCTTCAACTCTTATATCGGGACCACAAAACCTTCATTCCTCGGTATTGGGCTAAATCCGTCACTGTAGGCGCCGTCCATAACCTGTCAAATCCGTCACTGTAGGCGCCGTCCATAACCTGTCAAATCCGTCACTGTAGGCGCCGTCATTCAGCTCCTGAAGACTGTTCCCGTCTCCAGGCGCCCTCTCACTGTCCTTAACTACAAGTTGCAACTCCTAATTAAATTATTAATAACAACTTCTAAATCCTTGCAAGTTGCAAGGTAGAAGTGCAGTGTTTATGTAGAGTTTCCGGTGCCAGAGGTGGGAATACAGTTGTATACTATTGTATACTTTTATTGTGTACTATTCTTAGTCGTGAACTTGTAAGAGTTTTAAATGATTGAGTTGAGAGTTCGGTCGCCAGTATGTTGACACAATGCCATCTATAATTTGTTTTTACCTATTTCAAGAAAGTATTTCAAGTTTTTCAAGATCGTATTTCAAGTATTACAAGACCGTATTTCAAGTATTTCAAGTATTACAAGACCGTATTTCAAGTATTTCAAGTATTACAAGACCGTATTTCAAGTATTACAAGACGTATTTCAAGTATTTCAAGTATACAAGACCGTATTTCAAGTATTTCAAGTATTACAAGACCGTATTTCAAGTATTACAAGACCGTATTTCAAGTATTACAAGATCGTATTTCAAGTATTACAAGACCGTATTTCAAGTATTACAAGACCGTATTTCAAGTATTACAAGACCGTATTTCAAGTATTACAAGACCGTATTTCAAGTATTTCAAGACCGTATTTCAAGTATTTCAATATTACAAGACCGTATTTCAAGTATTACAAGACCGTATTTCAAGAATTACAAGACCGTATTTCAAGTAATACAAGACCGTATTTCAAGTATTTCAAGTATTACAGGACCGTATTTCAAGTATTACAAGACCGTATTTCAAGTATTACAAGACTGTATTTCAAGTATTTCAAGTATTACAAGACCGTATTTCAAGTATTACAAGACCGTATTTCAAGTATTTCAAGACCGTATTTCAAGTATTACAAGACCGTATTTCAAGTATTACAAGACCGTATTTCAAGTATTACAAGACCGTATTTCAAGTATTTCAAGTATTACAAGACCGTATTTCAAGTATTACAAGACCGTATTTCAAGTATGTCAAGTATTACAGACGTATTTCAAGAATTACAAGACCGTATTTCAGTAGTAATACAAGACCGTATTTCAAGTATTTCAAGTATTTCAAGTATACAGGACCGTATTTCAAGTATTACAAGACCGTATTTCAAGTATTACAAGACTGTATTTCAAGTATTTCAAGTATTACAAGACCGTATTTCAAGTATTACAAGACCGTATTTCAAGTATTTCAAGACCGTATTTCAAGTATTTCAAGTATTACAAGACCGTGTTTCAAGTATTACAGACGTATTTCAAGTATTTCACGTATACAAGACCGTATTTCAAGTATTACAAGACCGTATTTAAGTATTACAAGACCGTATTTCAAGTATTACAAGACCGTATTTCAAGTATTACAAGACCGTATTTCAAGTATTTCAAGTATTACAAGACCGTATTTCAAGTATTACAAGACCGTATTTCAAGTAATACAAGACCGTATTTCAAGTATTTCANACCTGTGGGTCTACGGTGGTTTTGTTCATATATTTACTTACCTTAATATCCATAACAAATATATCCAGGGGCTCATATTGTCGCCGTTGACTTTATTGATAAACTGAAGAGGTTCTAAATGAACTAGAACTATGCCGGCAAATGCTGGGCAGGACATTGTCAGCATGAGTCTCCCGGTGACATGAAGGACACCTCTAATGCCGAGTGATAATGCCGAGCGATAATGCCGAGCGATAATGCCGAGCGATAATGCCGAGCGATATCTTTACGTACAGATATTGCTTCTGTTAATGGGTCATGTTCAGGACGATTTGGTTCACGTCGTGGAGGACTGCTGTTCTCGTGATGTCTCTTGAGGAAGAATGGTGTTAAGATATCCTGCAAGATATCTAGGTCTTGGCCACGTGCGGGGACAGGAAGCCCTTTCCTCTCATTTGCTTTTGTCAACATACTTGTGTAAATCTGGGTCTTCCATCTTCTCATGAAATTTAAAATAAGATTGTCGTTGAATGTGGGAGAGAATCTTCGATGTATCTTAGAACATCTGCTCGGGTTCCCAGGCAAGCAGAGTGAAGGCAGCAACACCCATTCATCCATTCATCCATTCACATTGCAGTTGAAGCCGTTCAAACGTTTTCTTTATATTTCTTGTAGTTCGTGTGCAATATTTTCAAGAGATGAATAATTACGTTCTTTTTATAAATGCTAAACCCATTACATTTGCCGTAAAGATAATAATGCAGAACAACAGGAGAACAATGTGAGATTGTTCTATAATATTCTATTCAGTTGCTGTATATATATATAAATATAAATATATAAATAGTTTATATCTATATAAATAAAAAATGTTCCCATCAGAAAATTGGGAACATCAGATTATAGGGAATGGTGGGGAGGACGAGGGGACGAGTGAGGGGGGAATGGTGGGGAGGACGAGGGGACGAGTGAGGGGGGAATGGTGGGAGGACGAGGGGACGGGTGAGGGGGAATGGTGGGGAGGACGAGGGGACGAGTGAGGGGGGAATGGTGGGGAGGACGAGGGGACGGGTGAGGGGGGAATGGTGGGGAGGACGAGGGGACGAGTGAGGGGGGAATGGTGGGAGGACGAGGGGACGGGTGAAGGGGTAATGGTGGGGAGGACGAGGGGACGAGTGAGGGGGGAATGGTGGGGAGGACGAGGGGACGAGTGAGGGGGGAATGGTGGGGAGGACGAGGGGACGAGTGAGAGGGGAATGGTGGGGAGGACGAGGGGACGAGTGAGGGGGAATGGTTGGGAGGACGAGGAGACGGGTGAGGGGGGAATGGTGGGGAGGACGAGGGGACGAGTGAGAGGGGAATGGTGGGGAGGACGAGGGGACGAGTGAGAGGGGAATGGTGGGGAGGACGAGGGGACGAGTGAGGGGGGAATGGTGGGGAGGACGAGGGGACGGGTGAGGGGGGAATGGTGGGGAGGACGAGGGGACGAGTGAGGGGGGAATGGTGGGGAGGACGAGGGGACGGGTGAGGGGGAATGGTGGGGAGGACGAGGGGACGAGTGAGAGGGGAATGGTGGGGAGGACGAGGGGACGAGTGAGAGGGGAATGGTGGGGAGGACGAGGGGACGAGTGAGGGGAGAATGGTTGGGAGGACGAGGGGACGGGTGAGGGGGGAATGGTGGGGAGGACGAGGGGACGAGTGAGGGGGGAATGGTGGGGAGGACGAGGGGACGGGTGAGGGGGGAATGGTGGGGAGGACGAGGGGACGAGTGAGGGGGGAATGGTGGGGAGGACGAGGGGACGGGTGAAGGGGTAATGGTGGGGAGGACGAGGGGACGAGTGAGGGGGAATGGTGGGGAGGACGAGGGGACGAGTGAGGGGGGAATGGTGGGGAGGACGAGGGGACGAGTGAGAGGGGAATGGTGGGGAGGACGAGGGGACGAGTGAGAGGGGAATGGTGGGGAGGACGAGGGGACGAGTGAGGGAGGAATGGTGGGGAGGACGAGGGGACGAGTGAGGGAGGAATGGTGGGGAGGACGAGGGGACGAGTGAGGGGGGAATGGTATGGAGGACGAGGGGACGAGTGAGGGAGGAATGGTGGGGAGGACGAGGGGACGAGTGAGAGGGGAATGGTATGGAGGGCGAGGGGACGAGTGAGAGGGGAATGGTGGGGAGGACGAGGGGACGAGTGAGGGAGGAATGGTGGGGAGGACGAGGGGACGAGTGAGGGAGGAATGGTGGGGAGGACGAGGGACGAGTGAGAGGGGAATGGTGGGGAGGACGAGGGGACGAGTGAGGGGGGAATGGTATGGAGGACGAGGGGACGAGTGAGGGAGGAATGGTGGGGAGGACGAGGGGACGAGTGAGGGAGGAATGGTGGGGAGGACGAGGGGACGAGTGAGAGGGGAATGGTGGGGAGGACGAGGGGACGAGTGAGAGGGGAATGGTGGGGAGGACGAGGGGACGAGTGAGGGGGGAATGGTGGGGAGGACGAGGGGACGAGTGAGGGAGGAATGGTGGGGAGGACGAGGGGACGAGTGAGGGAGGAATGGTATGGAGGACGAGGGGACGAGTGAGAGGGGAATGGTGGGGAGGACGAGGGGACGAGTGAGGGGGGAATGGTGGGGAGGACGAGGGGACGAGTGAGGGAGGAATGGTGGGGAGGACGAGGGGACGAGTGAGAGGGGAATGGTGGGGAGGACGAGGGGACGAGTGAGGGAGGAATGGTGGGGAGGACGAGGGGACGAGTGAGAGGGGAATGGTGGGGAGGACGAGGGGACGAGTGAGGGGGGAATGGTGGGGAGGACGAGGGGACGAGTGAGGGAGGAATGGTGGGGAGGACGAGGGGACGAGTGAGAGGGGAATGGTGGGGAGGACGAGGGGACGAGTGAGGGGGAATGGTGGGGAGGACGAGGGGACGAGTGAGGGAGG
>WNGS01159916.1:0-12521 GCA_020271785.1 Procambarus virginalis
CTTAGCTAGCGCATATATTCCCAGCACCATTTTATTTTGTTAACGTAACCAGTTCCCCCCTTTCCACTTTGTTATAATTTTATATATTTTTCTTTTACATTATATTATATATATGCCAAGGTATCGTCTTTATTTTATTTTGTGTTTTCTATATTAATGTAAAGTATTTTGTTATATTTTGTGTTTTCGTGTTTCTTGCCTTACCACAGATTATCAGACAAGCAGTCACTCTTTTTTTCCTTTTTTTTATTTTAATTTAAGCATATGTGGCCCAGCACTGACACCTGCTAGTTGGAAGACTGCCGACCACCATTTCCAAAACGTTTCCGTCACAATATATATATATATATATATATATATATATATATATATATATATATATATATATATATATATATATATATATATATATATAACTGAAAACTCACTGCTCAGAACTCTGTAGTCCTGGGGACCATTCAGGCTTGTTTGCATATATATATATATATATATATATATATATATATATATATATATATATATATATATATATATATATATATATATATATATATATATATATATATATATATATATATATATATATATATATATATATATATATATATATATATATATATATATATATATATATATATATATATATATATATATATATATATATATATATATATATATATATATATATATATATATATATATATATATATATATCCTGTTTGGAAACGTATGTCTAGCTGTCCCTGCAAGAAGAGACAAATCACTAGCTTCCTCAGTCATTATGGCTATAAATAGTTTTCCTAGAGAGGACAACCAGGCACCCCTCCCCACCCGTGCCAAAAACACCCACCGCAGGAAAGGTATCAACAGCAGAACCGAGGCATCCAAAATGAGAGCAACAGTCAGCAAGAAAATAGAAGAAGGCAACACAATAGGGGCAATCAGAGTCATCACCAGTGAAGACACAGTTGCCACCAGGGATGCCAATACAGCACAAGCCCTGAGGGAAAAACACCCACCTAGAGCTCCTCGTGACGACAGTGTTCCCCTAGTCGGTGTCACCAGAGCAGAACCCCTGTGTGTGCTCGAATCCATGGTGCATAAAGCAGCTTTATCCTTCCCACCAGGATCAGCAGGTGGGTTCACAGGACTAAGACCCAACCACATCAAACAAATGCTCAACCCTGCACTTGGAGACATTGCACAGGGCCTCCTGATGGAACTAACTAGATTCGCCAACACATGTCTAGCTGGCAACATACCAGAGACCATACGGCCTCTCTTTTTTGGCGCTACCCTCTGTGCCCTGAGGAAAAAAGATGGAGGAATCAGACCGATAGCTGTGGGCAATTCACTCCGGCGTCTCGTCGCTAAGGCTGCTGCTCGAGCAGTTAGTCAGGCAGCAGCCGACATGCTGAAGCCAAAACAGCTTGGGTTTGGCATTCCCCATGGGTGTGAGGCAGCGGCTCATGCAGCTAGAGCCTACATTGCCAACATTACGGATGAAAAAGCCCTGATAAAGCTGGACTTCAAAAATGCTTTCAATCTGGTTAGAAGGGATGCAGTACTCAATGCGGTACATCGCCTTTTTCCTTCCCTCTACCCGTTTGTAAACTCATGCTACAGCAAGAATCTAACTCTGCTTTTTGGGGAACATGAAATCGAATCACAAGAAGGTGTCCAACAGGGTGACCCCCTTGCTCCTTTTCTTTTCTGCCTAGTCATCAAGGAAGTCACCGATAACCTGTCCAGTGAGCTCAACATTTGGTTTTTGGATGATGGTACTCTAGCCGGCTCCCCAGACTCACTCTTGGACGACATAAGAATAATTCAGGAGCAAGGAGCAAGCCTAGGCCTCACCCTGAACCCCTCCAAGTGCGAAATTACCTCCACCAACCAGCACATAATAGAGCAAATAAAGGTTGTTTTGCCTGACATTCATACAACCAACCCTGAGGACAGCACACTCCTAGGTGCTCCTCTTGGAAGGAATGCCATCGACGAGATCCTTGGTAAGAAGATCACTGACCTGAAGAGGATGAACGAGAGGATTGAAGACATCGATGCCCATGATGCACTTTACCTCATCACCAGATGCTTGTCCCTCCCCAGGCTGACCTATTTTCTAAGATGTTCGCCATCTTTCAACAATATTAAATTAGAAGAGTACGACAGCTTGCTGAAATCAACACTAGAAAAAGCCCTCAATCTTTCCCTCAGCGACTCACAGTGGAAACAGGCCTCCCTTCCTGTCAGACTCGGGGGCCTTGGCGTGCGCACAGCAACACAAATTGCTGTACCAGCGTTCCTGTCCTCTTCAGTGGGGTCTGACAACTTGGTGAAGGAAATCCTACCTGAGCACCTAGTTCAACAGGCAGGGGTTCATGATCCCAGCTTCACAGACTGCACAACCAAATGGGTCTCTCTCGCAGGACCAGCACCCCAACCACCGCCTTCTGAAGCCCATAAGCAATCCAGCTGGGATCGCCCCATTGCCGACCAAGAAGCTGCGACTTTGCTAGAAGCTGCGACAACACCACATGACACTGCCCGACTTAGAGCTGTAGCAGCTCCCCATGCAGGCGATTTCCTATTAGCAACCCCAATGTCAGCAACCGGCATCCGTCTCACACTGCAGGCCCTCCGAATTGCCGTGGCTCTCCGTCTCGCTGCCCCAATCCACACCGAATACAGGTGTATTTGCGGCGAGGCAGAGGCCGACAGTTACGGACGGCATGGCCTTCTCTGCCAAAGGACAGGAGAATGGCATGCAAGACGCGGCGAGGTCAATGACATTATTAAGAGAAGCCTTACCACAGCCGGTTGTCCAGCAGAGAGAGAGCCCCGTTACCTAATGTCCCGCAACTCTAATGAGCCTGTTGGTCGCCCAGACGGAATCATGGTGAACCCCTGGAAGAATGGTAGACAGTTGGTGTGGGACTACACTTGCGTTTCAACTCTAGCCAATACCTATGTTGACTTCAGTGCTACTCAAGCAGGAGGAGCTGCCAATCACTGGGAAGCGGCCAAGTCACGTAAATACAAAGACCTTGAACACCACTACAATTTTGTCCCCATTGCCTCAGAGACACTTGGTGCCTGGGGTAAAAGTGCTGCTAGCTTTTTGAAGGAGTTGGGGTCTAAGCTAATCGAAACAACTAGAGACCCTAGGGCTGCCAGTTTTCTTTTTCAGCGCCTTAGTGTGGCAATCCAGAGAGGAAATGCTCACTGCATCCATGGTTCCTGCCCGCCATGTGAGGAGCTTGAGGAGCTATTCAACTTGTGACAAGCAGCCTTGTACCCTGCATGTAATCAATATTGTAACTTTTTTTTGTGTAATGACATTTTCAAATAAAATTAGATAAATATACACACATACCAAAAGAATAGGGGTGGTAGGAGAAGAAAATATCTAAGTGTTCATTGAGGACCCACAAGGTCTTCTCTGAGTACTCTTTATTTTCTTCTCCGAGGCTATGGGTCCCTACACTTGCACCAGAGGTGGTACCCCTTCTAGGCTTAAAATATATATATATATATATATATATATATATATATATATATATATATATATATATATATATATATATATATATATATATATATATATATATATATATATATATATAAACCGTTTTCGTTCCTATCGTTTGGATGGTTAACTAGGATGCCAGGAAGGTTCGATGGACTGAATGAAAGCCTTTCCCCATCTGTCTGCTAGCTAAACCATGAAGAAGAAGTCTTTTATTATTATTATTATTATTATTATTATTATTATTATTATTATTATTATTATTATTATTATTATTATTATTATTATTATTATCGTTGTAAATCGCTTAAGTGTTTCATAAAAGAGATAAATTTATATAATGTGATTACTTTTCCCTCGTTTATTGCTCTTAAAAATACTATTTGGGCCAAAGAATGATGTTACCATGATGGTTATGTTGCTCACGTTACGATACAAGGTTACACATAATACTAAGGCTTTGCACAGAAAACGATGTGGAGGAGGGAGGGGGCTATGGTTGATGGTAAGGGTGGAGGAGGGGCTGGGGGATCTGTTGGAGCGGTAATGACTCATTTACCCTTAGTTATGTGACAGTCTCCAAGAGGGGGAGCCACACACAAGGACTCTCTCCTACCCAGGCCTGCATTTGGAATTTGTATGTTGAGGTCCTGGCTCATCTTTGAGAATGAACAATGACACACACTCAATGCTATGAGGAGGTTCGTTACTCAGAGTCCTAGCAAAATTATGAGCGACATTAAAATGATCTCTACTTCAGGCTATAAACATTATTTGATGTGAATACAAAGACATATATATATATATATATATATATATATATATATATATATATATATATATATATATATATATATATATACATATATATATATTTAAAGTTTTTCGAACTTTATATATATATATATTTTTGTTTGCAAACTTCTACATGGGTATCATCGAGCAAAAGGTCTTAGTCGACCTGAACTTGAAACCGGCCATATACTGCAGGTATGTTGACGACATTTTTACACAGGTACCTGATGTCAGACATCTGCAGGAGCTGAAGGAGGCATTTGAGCAGAATTCTGTGTTGCGTTTCACTTACGAGATGGAGAAGGATGGGAAGCTGCCCTTTCTAGATGTAAAAGTCATGGAATGGAGCGGAGGTTTCCACACTGCAGTCTACACTAAGGAAACGAGCATAGGAATGTGCCTAGATGCCAACAGTGACTGCCCAGACAGGTACAAGAGGAGTGTTGTTAACGCTTATGTCGACCGTGCTCTCAGCCACAGCTCAGGATGGAAGCAAGTCGATGAAGAACTCTGTAGGGTAAGGCAGGTCCTAGTTAACAACGGCTTCTCCAATGGCTTCGTTGAAGACATCATAAGAAGGAAGGTGAAACGCCAAGCAACCTCTGAAGAGACAACTAACACAACACCTATATCCCTTATTAGACTATTTTACAGGAACATCTTTTCCACAGCTCATAAAACGGAGGAAAGTGTCCTGAAAGACATTGTTAATAGAAACGTTATCCCTACAGACAAAAATCAGAAGATGCAACTGACGATTTACTATAAAACTGTCCGCTCCTTACCAAACAAGTAACTGATAAAAGAAAAAATAACCCATGGCTCACAAGTGGCATAATTAAATCAATCAACAAAAAACATGAATATGAAAAGAAATTTAGGAGTGGCCTAGTTACAAAGGAAGTAGTTAAAAGGTACTCATCAGTGTTTACCAGTATCATAAGAAAAGCTAAACTTTCATATTATAAGACTAGATTCAAAGAAGCAAAAGGCAACATGAAAAGCACATGGAATACCATCTCTAATATCCTAGGAACTAAACAACACTCCCACAACCAGATAACACTCTCTAAGAATGGCCTTACACCGTCATCTGACTTAGAAATGGCGAATGAATTTAATAGCTTCTTTTCATCGATTGGTGCTAACCTTGCAAGTAAAATTCCACAGACTCAGACACATATCAACACATATCTCTCAGGCAGCTATCCAAACTCTCTTCTCCGTTCACCAGTCAGCGCGACAGATGTTGTGTCCATCATACACTCACTAAAAACCAAAGCTGGGAACATCAGTGAAATCCCATCCATTGTATACAAGAACGCCTCCCATGCTCTTGCGCCACCTATAGCTCTGCTGTTCAACGAATCCCTTGAGTGTCATACCTTCCCTGATATGCTTAAAAAAGCAGGAGTAACGCCAGTTCATAAAGGAGGTAATCCGGCAGACATAAACAACTATAGACCAATATCGAACCTACCCATACTATAAAAAATATTTGAAAAAATTATCTATAAACAGCTCTACTCCTATCTCGTAAAATTCGACATTCTTAGCCCCTGTCAGTTTGGCTTCCGCTCCCAAAAGAGTACCAACGATGCAATTTTTAGTCTCCTTGATATAATTTACTCAGCCCTTGACAAAAATGAGTTTCCGATTGGACTCTTCATTGACCTGAGAAAGGCCTTTGATACTGTTAATCACGATTACCTCTTATGTAAACTCCATCATAATGGAATCCGAGGCCATGGACTGGACTATATCCAATCCTATCTTAGTGATAGACACCAATGTGTAGCCATTAATAATATAACCTCTCCCACTCTACCAATAACCGTTGGAGTGCCACAGGGCTGCATCTTGGGACCTCTTCTATTTCTTATATACATCAATGATCTGCCTAATGTCTCTAACATTCTGAAACCTATTTTGTTTGCTGATGATACTACCCTCATCTACTCCAACCCTAACCCACATACACTAAATAATGTTGTTAATAATGAACTAAGAAAAAGTCCACTTATGGATGTCAACCAACAAACTAACACTTAACATAGAAAAGACCTACTACATCTTATTTGGAAGCAAATCTACAAATGCAATTCAGCTTCAGATAGACAATGTAAACATTAGCAATGAAAGTGATGGAAAGTTTCTTGGCCTATTCCTAGACAAGAGACTCATCTTCAGTACCCACATACAACACATAACTAAGAAAGTCTCTAAAACAGTTGGTATACTCTCCAAAATCAGATATTATGTACCTAACTCTGCTCTCATCTCTCTATATTATGCACTAATCTATTCCTATCTCAACTATGGTATCTGTGCATGGGGTTTAACCACTGCAAACCACCTCAAGTCCATCATCACCCAGCAAAAATCTGCTATCAGAATAATATCAAATTCTGCTTTCAGACAACACTCAGCCCCCTTGTTTAACTCCCTAAACATGCTAAACATAATCTCACTCCATAAATTCTCTTATGTCAACTACATTTACAAAAACCTGTTCTAATTATGCAAACCCTGCTCTGAAACTCTTCCTGGAGAGATGTAATAGGACCCATTATCACCACACCAGAAATAAATATCTCTTTGATATCCCCAGAGTTAAACTTAATCTGTGTAAACACTCTATGCAAATAAAGGGACCCAGTTTATGGAACTCACTCCCTATTGAATTGAAAAGCTGTCCAACTTTTACATCATTCAAAATCAATACTAAAAAGTACCTAATTTCATCTTCATAGTTTTTCACCTTTTGCCTTAAAATTGCACTGTATCTATTGCTACCCAATCTCCCAACTTTATGTACCCAATCTGAACATCTTTACCATTGTGATCATTGCTGTCTTATATGTGCTGTCAATCTGCTGTATGGTGTCTATTAATCTTGTTTAAATTACCAATCAAGCTGTCAATGTAATCAATCAGAGCTTTAATATACCAATGTGCTTTAATATACTTACTAAGCTCTCTCATCTCATTTTTCTCTTGCAATGTATTGTTATCATTTATCAATTCTGATAGAAATTACCTACTTAAAATTATCTGTTAGATTAAGGACCTGCCCGAAACGCTGCGCGTACTAGTGGCTTTACAAGATTGTAAATACTGTACTATTCAATGTATTCTCACAAACCCAATGTACCTTCTTGTATATATATAAATAAATAAATAAATAAATAAATAAATAAATAAAAAAAAATGAATGAAATGGTAGACTTTATCCATTCATAAGAAAAATAGTGAATATATATTAATTCAGGACAACTTTGCTTATTAGGCAAACCTGGCATTGCCAGGTAGTAGGCGAAAAAGTTAGTTCTGGCTACTAGGCTACGACTATATATATAGATATAATCTATATATATATATATGATAATTACTAGATATATATATATATATAAAATAATATATATATAGTGATGCGGGGGATCTCCTGTTGGCAGACTCCCGATTCCGCCTGTGGGCACCCGCCATGGATCATCGGGCCCTAAGTATTGGTGTTGCTTTTCGCCTTGCCGCCCCTATCTCCACCGAGTACCGGTGTATTTGCGGCCCAGCACGGGCAAGACCCATACCGGCACCGCCATGGTCCTCATCTGTCGCTAAGCACACAGGGGCAAGCTATTGCCAGACATCGAAGGCAGTGACCATGACATCATCAAGAGAAGTTTGGCTACAGGCTGGAGTGCATCCAGCAACCCCCCCCCCCCACAAGGGGAACCCAGCTGTGCAGACCTGACAACAGCCAAAAACGCCCAGATGGAGTTACCCTACAGCCATGGAGGGAAGGTAAACAGGTCGTGAGGGATTACACCTGTGGCATCTACATGTGCTGATACCTATTTACGTTACAGGCTCAGCGGGAGGGAGGTGGGTGGGCAGCCCACCTTCAGGGAGACCCACGAAATCCACCAGTACAGAGACCTCGAACGTTGTTACAGGTTCGTGCCGATAGGCTCAGAGACCTTGGGCGCCTCGGGGGAAATGTGCACTCAAGTTTTTAAAGGAGGTTGGTGAGGAAACTCATTGGGAAAACTAGAAACCCACGAGCAGCCAATTTCCTATTCCAGCGCATCAGTGTCGTACGAACTGCAAGTGCAGCAAGGAAAAATGCGTGCCCTGTATCCTGGGTACGCACCCAACCTCCGTGGAGCTGGACGAGGTCTTCGAATTCTGATTGTTTAATTGTTATATATTTGTTGTGTGGTGGGTGTGTTCTCTGAACTAACTGTAGCATTTGCCATTATAACAGCTAATACAAAACATTACAACAACAATGAAATAGGGTGTGGAGGATGGAAGAAAGTAATCTACCGTATATCAGTGAGGGAATACACAAGGATCATTCTGCTGATGCTCTTTGTTTCCTTCTATCGAGTGATGTGGTCCCTGCAAATCTTGCAAGCAGGGGGGGGGGGGAGGGGTGGGTACCCCTTAATATTATATATATATATACTATATATATATATATAGTTATATATAGTATATATATATATATCTATGATATATACTATCGTACTATATAATATATATACTAATATATCATATACTGTCGTATCCTAGTCTAGCAGAAACGCACCTATCTGCAGCCTACCTAGCAAAAGGCGTTCGACCTTATATATATATATATTATATTGATTATCTATATAGTATATTATATAATATATATATATTATATATATATATATCAGTATATATATCATCTATAATAATGTTAAGCTCACGCGAAGGGAAGGTGGGGCAGCCACCTACAGGGAGACCCAGAAAATCACAAGTACAGAGAGCTAGAAGATTGTTACAGGTTCGTGCCGATAGCTCAGAGACTTGGGCGCCTGGGGTAAATGGCACCTCAAGTTTTTAAAGGAGGTTTGTGAGGAACTCATTGGGAAACTAGAGACCCACGCGAGCAGCAGTTTCGCTTTCAGCGCCTCAGTGGTCTCAGTGCAGAGGGGAACGATGCTTTTATATCCTGGGTACGCACCACAACCTCCCGAAGTAGCTAGACGAGGTCTTCGAACGCTGATTGTGTTTAATGTTATCATATTTGTGTGTGTGGTGTGTGTTCTCTGTAAACTGTCGCATTGCCATAACAATAAAACAAACATACAACAACAATAAAAGGCGGATGGTAGGAGAAGAAAGAATTAAGTATTCAGTGAGAATCCCACAAGATCTTCTCTGAACTCTTTGTTTTCTTCTTCGAGAGATGTGTGTCCCTGCAATTGCACCAGAGGTGTTCCTCAGCTAATGATCTTACATTGTTAAACACATCTATATACTAAATCTATATTATATATATATATATATACTATATATAATATATATATATATATAATAGTCCCCTAATATATAATATATATATACATATATATGTATATATATATATACTAACTAATAATATATATAAATAATATATATATATATATCATATATTTATTTATCATATATATTTATTATATTCCTAGTATATATAATATAAATTATGTGATAGAAGTTGGTACATGTAACTGCAAAGGGCCTATTGGGCCCATATTTCTTGATGTTCTTATATTGGAGCGGAGTCTTGAGTGGGTAGGAATATAATATGTGCTTAATTGGATCGTTGATTGCTGGCCTGTGTGACTCTTGATGTGTAGTGCCTCGCAAATGTCAAGCCACCTGCTGTCGCTGTAATCTATCAATGATTCATCTGTGTGTTTTGGAGAATGATTTTTTGACAGAGGAAATTCTTAACAACAACAACACAGAAATCATTGATGAGGATTACAGCGGACAGCAGGCGGCTTGACGACTTGCGAGGCACTACACATCAAAGAAGTCAAACCCAGCAATCAACAGCCAATTAACGCACAACTATATCTCCACCCACTTCAAGACTCCGCTCAGTATAGAAACATCAAGATATATATATATATAATGATATATATATATAGTCATAATTATAAGTATAACAAATATATATAAGTATATATATATATTATATTTAAATATACACAAGCTTACCACCTTTAGCTGGAAGAAGGGGACCCATAGCCAAGGCTCGAGGAAATCACACATAACGCATTGGAAGGAATGTAGGTCCCCTCCAATCAGTTTCTGTGTGCTTTTCTCCTACCACCCCCTTCCTTTTTTTATGCTTTATTGTGTATTTAAAGGTTACAAAACATACAGACAAATGCCTAAAGGTTATGGATCTCTCTAGAAGCTACTCCGCTTCCGAACAGGAACCGAGGACGCAGCAAGCATTTCCCCTCTGGATCGCCACACTGAGGCGCTGAAACAAAAACTGCAAGCCCCTTGGGTCACTGGTGACGTCGATGAGCTTTGAACCCAATTCCTTGAGAAATCCCAAGGCACTCTTGCCCAGGGGCCATGCGTCTCAGACGCTATGGGAACAAAGAGGTATTGGCCTGCCAGTCGCCTGGTATGTTGAGAGATTTTGCTGTTTCCCTGTGGTTGGGCCGCCCCACCTGCTTGATCAGTTCCGAAGTGTACATAGGTGTTAGCCCGGGTGGATACACATGTGTAGTCCCACACCAACTGTCTTCCCTCCTTCCATGAGTATAGGTGATGCCATCAGGGGAAGTGCGGGGAAATCCGGGTTCTGGACCCCTAGGATGCGAGGTCTCTCTCCCTGTGCACTTAGCTGAGACGAGGCTTCTCTTGATGATGTCATTGACCTCGTTGTGTCTTGCATGCCAGCCCTTTGTGCTTCCGCAATGCACCCATGCAGTCCGTACTGGTCGCTTCCACCCTTTTGCAAATACACTTTTATTCAGTGTGAATTGGGGCACCAAGCGGAGGGCCACTGCTACACGAAGGGATTATGGATCTAGGCGCGTGCCCATTGCTGACATGGGTTCTGCCAGGAGGAAGTCTCCTGCATGGGGCACGCACTGTCTGAGGCGGGCTTTCTCCTTGTCTGATGTTGCGGCGCTGGCATGGCATCAGCTACTTTTTCCACTAGAGGGTGGTCCCAGCCGGACTGTTTGTGTTGTTTTGTTGGCTCTAAATGGTTGCTGGGCTGCCAGAACATCCCACTGATTTGAACATTCAGTGAAAGCAGGATCGTGTATTCCTGCTGAATCTCTCAAGGTTGCAGGTAAGATATCTCTGACGAGGTTGTGCGATGCGTGGGAGGAAGAAAGGAAGGCTGGTAGAGCATTTGGGAGGCGGTGCGACACCAAGGCCGCCAAGTCTACAGGAAGGGTTGCTTGCTCCCACTGAGATCGTCCAGGCAGGTTCAGGGACTTTCACCAGCATGGACCTCAGAAGGGTGTCATACACATTTAACTTAGGGCTGCTGTAGGATGGAATTCTACATTCTTCTTCTATATATATTCTTAAATTCTTTTCTATTATTATATTATATATATATATATATATATATATATTTTATAAATATGAAATGACCGAAAAATTAAGATTATAATTCTAACACAAATTTTCTCGATCTTTCTTATGTTTCTTTTCACTGTTGATGGTAAATGAAAATCAATTCTCCAAATTCATTTTTATTTCTAGTCTGACACGAAACTTGAGCGCGTTTCGTAAAACTTATTACATTTTCAAAGACTTTAGTTTACACACACACACAACTATAACTGAATAGAGCTTAAACATCTTCGATTTTTTTTATACCTGCATTTGGGTGAGGCGATATTTACAACAGTTTTGGATGAGATGAAAACAACCTTTCAACACAAGCCAGAACACGAAACAATGGGCATTGAAGGTAAGAATGGAAGTAATTGCAGAGGGCCTATTGGCCCATATTTCTTGATGATTCTATATTGGAGCGGAGTCTTGAAGTGGGTAGAATATAGTTGTGCATTAATTGGCTTTTGATTGCTGGTGTTGACTTCTTCGTGTGTAGTGCCTCGCAGATTTCAAGCCGCCTGCTATCGCTGTATTTATCGATGATTTCTGTGTTGTTTGCTAAGATTTCTTGATGATGGTTTGGTTGTGGGAAGAGATTATATGTTCCTTAATGGAGCCCTGTTGCTTATGCATCTTTAATCGCCTGGAAAGAGATGTTGTTGTCTTGCCTATATACTTCTTCTTTGAGGCTTAGAGTCCCCAAGTGGGCATTTTAAGGCATAACGACATTGGTCTCTTTTAAAGCGTTCTGCTTTGAGTCTGGAGGTTTCTCATGAGTAGGCTGGCCGTTTTTATTTATTTA
>WNGS01159923.1:28452-44331 GCA_020271785.1 Procambarus virginalis
ACATCTGAGCATACCTGAGCACACCTGAGCACACCTGAGCATACCTGAGCACACCTGAGCATACCTGAGCATACTTGAGCACACCTGAGCACACCTGAGCACACCTGAGCATACTGAGCACACCTGAGCATACCTGAGCATACCTGAGCATACCTGAGCACACCTGAGCATACCTGAGCACACCTGAGCACACCTGAGCATACCTGAGCACACCTGAGCATACCTGCACATCTGAGCATACCTGAGCACACCTGAGCACACCTGAGCATACCTGAGCACATCTGAGCATACCTGAGCATACCTGAGCATCCCTGAACCATGCCTATGGCTCCTGCCACCACTGCCCCATCCAGGAGGACACTGAGGGTCACAGTGAACACTGCCGGTCACGGCTGCTATTATTACCATGATGGTACTCATATCATGGTGCAGGTACTGGCACCTGCTGAGAGGGGCACCTGCTGAGAGGGGCACCTGCTGAGAGGGGCCCCAGCTGAGAGGGGCACCTGCTGAGAGGGGCACCTGCTGAGAGGGGCACCAGCTGAGAGGGGCACCAGCTGAGAGGGGCACCAGGTGAGAGGAGCACCAGCTGAGAGGGGCACCTGCTGAGAGGGGCACCTGCTGAGAGGGGCACCTGCTGAGAGGGGCACCAGCTGAGAGGGCACCAGCTGAGAGGGCACCAGGTGAGAGGAGCACCAGCTGAGAGGGGCACCTGCTGAGAGGGGCACCTGCTGAGAGGGGCACCTGCTGAGAGGGGCACCTGCTGAGGGGGCACCAGCTGAGAGGGGCACCTGCTGAGAGGGGCACCAGCTGAGAGGGGCACCTGCTGAGAGGGGCACCTGCTGAGAGGGGCACCAGCTGAGAGGGGCACCTGCTGAGAGGGGCACCTGCTGAAGGGGCACCTGCTGAGAGGGGCACCAGCTGAGAGGGGCACCTGCTGAGAGGGGCACCAGGTACCTGGTTGATACCTGGTTGATGGGGTTCTGGGAGTTCTTCTACTCCCCAAGCCCGGCCCGAGGCCAGGCTCGACTTGTGAGAGTTTGATCCACCAGGCTGTTGCTTGGAGCGGCCCGCAGAGCCACATACCCACCACAGCCCGGCTGATCCGGGACTTCTCTTAGGAAACAGTCCAGTTTTCTCTTGAAGATGTCCACGGTTGTTCCGGCAATATTTCTTATAGTCGCTGGGAGGACGTTGAACAACCGCGGACCTCTGATGTTTATACAGTGTTCTCTGATTGTGCCTATGGCACCTCTGCTCTTCACTGGTTCAATCTTGCATTTTCTTCCATATCGTTCACTCCAGTACGTTGTTATTTTACTGTGTAGATTTGGGACCTGGCCCTCCAGTATTTTCCACGTGTATATTATTTGGTATCTCTCTCGTCTCCTTTCTAGAGAGTACATTTGGAGAGCTTTGAGACGATCCCAATAATTTAGGTGTTTTATCTCGTCTATGCGTGCCGTATATGTTCTCTGTATTCCCTCTATTTCAGCAATCTCTCCTGCTCTGAAGGGGGAAGTGAGTACTGAGCAGTATTCGAGACGGGACAACACAAGTGACTTGAAGAGTACAACCATTGTGATGGGATCCCTGGATTTGAAAGTTTTCGTAATCAATCCGATCATTTTTCTGGCTGATGCGATATTTGCTTGGTTATGCTCCCTAAACGTTAGATCGTCGGACATCATTATTCCCAAATCCTTGACATGCTGTTTTTCTACTATGGGAAGATTTGATTGTGTTTTGTACCCTGTATTATGTTCTGATCCTCATTTTTGCCGTACCTGAGTACCTGAAATTTATCACTGTTAAACATCATATTATTTTCTGCTGCCCAATCGAAAACTTTGTTGACATCTGTTTGTAGTTTTTCAATATCTTCAGCAGAGGTAATTTTCATGCTGATTTTTGTGTCATCTGCGAAGGATGACACGAAGCTGTGACGTGTATTTTTGTCTATATCAGATATGAGAATAAGGAACAGTAGCGGTGCAAGGACTGTACCTTGAGGTACAGAGCTTTTAACATCGCTTGGACTCGATTTTATCTGATTGACTGTTACTCTTTGTGTTCTGTTCCACAGGAAATTGAGTATCCAGCGTCCTACTTTTCCAGTAATTCCCATTGACCTCATTTTGTGAGCTATCACCCCATGGTCACATTTGTCGAAAGCCTTTGCAAAGTCTGTGTATACAACATCTGCATTTTGCTTTTCTTTCAGGTGAGAGGGGCACCTGCTGAGAGGGGCACCAGCTGAGAGGGGCACCTGCTGAGAGGAGCACCTGCTGAGAGGGGCACCAGCTGAGAGGGGCACCTGCTGAGAGGGGCACCTGCTGAGAGGGGTACCAGCTGAGAGGGGCACCTGCTGAGAGGGGCACCTGCTGAGAGGGGGCCCCAGCTGAGAGGGGCACCTGCTGAGAGGGGGCCCCAGCTGAGAGGGGCACCTGCTGAGAGGGGCACCTGCTGAGAGGGGCACCTGCTGAGAGGGGCACCTGCTGAGAGGGGGCCCCAGCTGAGAGGGGCACCTGCTGAGAGGGGGCCCCAGCTGAGAAAGGCACCAGCTGAGAGGGGCACCTGCTGAGAGGGGCACCAGCTGAGAGGGGCACCAGCTGAAAGGGGCACCAGCTGAGAGGGGGCACCACCTGAGAGGGGGCACCAGCTGAGAGGGGCACCAGGTAAGAGGGGGCACCAGCTGAGAGGGGCACCAGCTGAGAGGGGCACCAGCTGAGAGGGGCACCTGCTGAGAGGGCACCAGCTGAGAGGGGCACCAGCTGAGAGGGGCACCTGCTGAGAGGGGCACCAGCTGAGAGGGGCACCAGCTGAGAGGGGCACCAGCTGAGATGGGCGCCTGCTGAGAGAGGCACCAACTGAGAGGGGCAAAGGCTGAGAGGGGCACCAGCTGCGAGGGGCACCAGCTGAGAGGGGCACCAGGTGAGAGGGGCACCAGGTGAGAGGGGCACCAGGTGAGAGGGGCACCAGGTGAGAGGGGCACCAGCTGAGAGGGGCACCAGTTGAGAGGGGCACCAGGTGAGAGGAACACCAGCTGAGAGAGGCACCAACTGAGAGGGGCACCAGCTGAGAGGGGCACCAACTGAGAGGGGCACCAGCTGAGAGGGGCACCAACTGAGAGGGGCACCAGCTGAGAGGGGCACCAAATGAGAGGGGCACCAACTGAGAGGGGGCACCAGCTGAAAGGGGCACCAGCTGAGAGGGGCACCAACTGAGAGGGGCACCAACTGAGAGGGGCACCAGGTGAGAGGGGCACCAGCTGAGAGGGGCACCAGCTGAGAGGGGCACCAACTGAGAAAGGCACCAGCTGAGAGGGGCACCAAATGAGATGGGCACCAACTGAGAGGGGCACCAGGTGAGAGGGGGCACCAGCTGATAGGGGCACCAGGTGAGAGGGGCACCAGGTGAGAGGGGCACCAGCTGAGAGGAGCACCAGCTGAGAGGGGCACCAACTGAGAGGGGCACCAACTGAGAGGGGCACCAACTGAGAGGGGCACCAGCTGAGAGGGGCACCAGCTGAGAGGGGCACCAAATGAGAGGGGCACCAACTGTGAGGGGGCACCAGCTGAGAGGGGCACCAGCTGAGACGGGGCACCAGCTGAGAGGGGCACCAGCTGAGAGGGGGGTACCAGCTGAGAGGGGCACCAGCTGAGAGGAGCACCAGTTGAGAGGGGCATCAACTGAGAGGGGCACCAACTGAGAGGGGCACCAGCTGAGAGGAGCACCAGATGAGAGGGGCACCAGCTGAGAGGAACACCAGATGAGAGGGGCACCAACTGAGAGGGGCACCAACTGAGAAGGGCACCAGGTGAAAGGGGGCACCAGCTGAGAGGGGCACCAGGTGAAAGGGGCACCAGCTGAGAGAGGCACCAACTGAGAGGGGCACCAGCTGAGAGGGGCACCAACTGAGAGGGGCACCAGCTGAGAGGGGCACCAGGTAAGAGGGGGCACCAGCTGAGAGGGGCACCAGCTGAGAGGGGCACCAGCTGAGAGGGGCACCTGCTGAGAGGGCACCAGCTGAGAGGGGCACCAGCTGAGAGGGGCACCTGCTGAGAGGGGCACCAGCTGAGAGGGGCACCTGCTGAGAGGGGCACCAGCTGAGAGGGGCGCCTGCTGAGAGAGGCACCAACTGAGAGGGGCAAAGGCTGAGAGGGGCACCAGCTGCGAGGGGCACCAGCTGAGAGGGGCACCAGGTGAGAGGGGCACCAGGTGAGAGGGGCACCAGGTGAGAGGGGCACCAGGTGAGAGGGGCACCAGGTGAGAGGGGCACCAGTTGAAAGGGGCACCAGGTGAGAGGAGCACCAGCTGAGAGAGGCACCAACTGAGAGGGGCACCAGCTGAGAGGGGCACCAACTGAGAGGGGCACCAGCTGAGAGGGGCACCAGGTAAGAGGGGGCACCAGCTGAGAGGGGCACCAGCTGAGAGGGGCACCAGCTGAGAGGGGCACCTGCTGAGAGGGCACCAGCTGAGAGGGGCACCAGCTGAGAGGGGCACCTGCTGAGAGGGGCACCAGCTGAGAGGGGCACCTGCTGAGAGGGGCACCAGCTGAGAGGGGCGCCTGCTGAGAGAGGCACCTACTGAGAGGGGCAAAGGCTGAGAGGGGCACCAGCTGCGAGGGGCACCAGCTGAGAGGGGCACCAGGTGAGAGGGGCACCAGGTGAGAGGGGCACCAGGTGAGAGGGGCACCAGGTGAGAGGGGCACCAGCTGAGAGGGGCACCAGTTGAGAGGGGCACCAGGTGAGAGGAGCACCAGCTGAGAGAGGCACCAACTGAGAGGGGCACCAGCTGAGAGGGGCACCAACTGAGAGGGGCACCAGCTGAGAGGGGCACCAACTGAGAGGGGCACCAGCTGAGAGGGGCACCAAATGAGAGGGGCACCAACTGAGAGGGGGCACCAGCTGAAAGGGGCACCAGCTGAGAGGGGCACCAACTGAGAGGGGCACCAACTGAGAGGGGGCACCAGGTGAGAGGGGCACCAGCTGAGAGGGGCACCAGCTGAGAGGGGCACCAACTGAGAGGGGCAACAGCTGAGAGGGGCACCAACTGAGATGGGCACCAACTGAGAGGGGCACCAGGTGAGAGGGGGCACCAGCTGAGAGGGGCACCAGGTGAGAGGGGCACCAGGTGAGAGGGGCACCAGCTGAGAGGAGCACCAGCTGAGAGGGGCACCAACTGAGAGGGGCACCAACTGAGAGGGGCACCAACTGAGAGGGGCAGCAGCTGAGAGGGGGCACCAGCTGAGAGGGGCACCAAATGAGAGGGGCACCAACTGTGAGGGGGCACCAGCTGAGAGGGGCACCAGCTGAGAGGGGCACCAGCTGAGAGGGGGCACCAGCTGAGAGGGGCACCAGCTGAGAGGGGGGTACCAGCTGAGAGGGGCACCAGCTGAGAGGAGCACCAGTTGAGAGGGGCATCAACTGAGAGGGGCACCAACTGAGAGGGGCACCAGCTGAGAGGAGCACCAGATGAGAGGGGCACCAGCTGAGAGGAGCACCAGATGAGAGGGGCACCAACTGAGAGGGGCACCAACTGAGAAGGGCACCAGGTGAAAGGGGGCACCAGCTGAGAGGGGCACCAGGTGAAAGGGGCACCAGCTGAGAGAGGCACCAACTGAGAGGGGCACCTGCTGAGAGGGGCACCAACTGAGAGGGGCACCAGCTGAGAGGGGCACCAAATGAGAGGGGCACCAACTGAGAGGGGGCACCAGCTGAAAGGGGCACCAGCTGAGAGTGGCACCAACTGAGAGGGGCACCAACTGAGAGGGGGCACCAGGTGAGAGGGGCACCAGGTGAGAGGGGCACTAGCTGAGAGGGGCACCAACTGAGAGGGGCACCAGCTGAGAGGGGCACCAACTGAGATGGGCACCAACTGAGAGGGGCACCAGGTGAGAGGGGGCACCAGCTGAGAGGGGCACCAGGTGAGAGGGGCACCAGCTGAGAGGAGCACCAGCTGAGAGGGGCACCAAATGAGAGGGGCACCATCTGTGAGGGGGCACCATCTGTGAGGGGGCACCAGCTGAGAGGGGCACCAGCTGAGAGGGGCACCAGCTGAGAGGGGCACCAGCTGAGAGGGGCACCAGCTGAGAGGGGGTACCAGCTGAGAGGGGCACCAGCTGAGAGGAGCACCAGTTGAGAGGGGCATCAACTGAGAGGGGCACCAACTGAGAGGGGCACCAGCTGAGAGGAGCACCAGCTGAGTGGGGCACCAACTGAGAGGGGCACCAGGTGAGAGGGGGCACCAGGTGAGAGGGGCACCAGGTGAGAGGGGCACCAGGTGAGAGGGGCACCAGGTGAGAGGGGCACCAACTGACAGGGGCACCAGATGAGAGGGGCACCAGCTGAGAGGGGCACCAGGTGAGAGGGGCACCAGGTGAGAGGGGCACCAACTGAGAGGGGCACCAGGTGAGAGGGGGCAACAGCTGAGAGGGGCACCAGCTGAGAGGGGCACCAGCTGAGAGGGGCACCAGCTGAGAGGGGGCACCAGCTGAGAGGGGCACCAGATGAGAGGAGCACCAGCTGAGAGGGGCACCAACTGAGAGGGGCACCAGGTGAGAGGGGCACCAGCTGAGAGGGGCACCAACTGAGAGGGGCACCAGCTGAGAGGGGGCACCAGCTGAGAGGGGGCACCAGCTGAGAGGGGCACCAGCTGAGAATGGCACCAGGTGAGAGGGGCACCAGGTGGGAGGGGCACCAGGTGAGAGGGGCACCAGGTGAGAGGGGCACCAGCTGAGAGGGGCACCAGGTGAGAGGGAGCACCAGGTGAGAGGGGCACCAGCTGAGAGGGGCACCAACTGAGAGGGGGCACCAGGTGAGAGGGGCACCAGCTGAGAGGGGCACCAACTGAGAGGGGGCACCAGGTGAGAGGGGCACCAGCTGAGAGGGGCACCAGGTGAGAGGGGCACCAGGTGAGAGGGGGCACCAGGTGAGAGGGCCACCAGGTGAGAGGTGCACCAGCTGAGAGAGGCAACAGGTGAGAGGGGCGCCTCATTATAGAGAGATAAGGGAGCGCCTGCCGTCACCTGGCCCGCCTGTGAGTGTCGCAGATGGTGAGGTCTGCTCAGGGCAGCTCTCTCTCTCGATCTATGATCGAGAAACAGAGATATTACAAGGAAAGAGATGGTTGGGTTGACTGCATCTATCTGGACCTAAAAAAGGCTTTCGACAGAGTTCCACATAAGAGGTTGTTCTGGAAACTGGAAAATATTGGAGGGGTGACAAGTAAGCTTCTAACATGGATGAACAATTTTTGACTGATAGAAAAATGAGGGCAGTGATCAGAGGCAATGTATCGGACTGGAGAAATGTCACAAGTGGAGTACCACAGGGTTCAGTTCTTGCACCAGTGATGTTTATTGTCTACATAAATGATCTACCAGTTGGTATACAGAATTATATGAACATGTTTGCTGATGATGCTAAGATAATAGGAAGGTTAAGAAACTTAGATGATTGTCATGCCCTTTAAGATGACCTGGACAAAATAAATATATGGAGCACCACTTGGCAAATGGAATTTAATGTTAATAAATGCCATGTTATGGAATGTGGAATATGAGAACTTAGACCCCACACAACCTATATATTATGTGAGAAATCTTTAAAGAATTCTGATAAAGAAAGAGATCTAGGGGTGGTTCTAGATAGAAAACTATCACCTGAGGACCACATAAAGAATATTGTGCGAGGGGCCAATGCCACGCTTTCTAACTTCAGAATTGCTTTAAATACATGGATGGCGATATACTAAAGAAATTGTTCACGACTTTTGTTAGGCCAAAGCTAGAATATGCAGCGGTTGTGTGGTGCCCATATCTTAAGAAGCATATCATCAAACTGGAAAAGGTGCAAAGACATGCTATTAAGTGGCTCCCAGAACTGAAGGGCAAGAGCTACGAGGAGAGGTTAGAGGCATTAAATATGCCAAAACTAGAAGACAGAAGAAAAAGAGGTGATATGATCACTACATACAAAATAGTAACAGGAATTGATAAAATCGACAGGAAAGATTTCCTGAGACCTGGAACTTCAAGAACAAGAGGTCATAGATTTAAACTAGCTAAACACAGATGCCGAAGAAATATAAGAAAATTCACTTTCGCAAACAGAGTGGTAGACGGTTGGAACAAGTTAGGGGAGAAGGTGGTGGAGGCCAAGACCGTCAGTAGTTTCAAAGTGTTATATGACAAAGATTGCTGGGAAGACGGGACACCACGAGCGTAGCTCTCATCCTGTAACTACACTTAGGTAATTACATGTGTCCCTACACCTGCCTCTGCAGCTCGTGTTGACCCCTGGTCTACACCCAGCTGCTCTTGTTGACCCCTGGTCTACACCCAGCTGCTCGTGTTGACCCCTGGTCTACACCCAGCTGCTCTTGTTGACCCCTGGTCTACACCCAGCTGCTCTTGTTGACCCCTGGTCTACACCCAGCTGCTCGTGTTGACCCTGGTCTACACCCAGCTGCTCTTGTTGACCCCTGGTCTACACCCAGCTGCTCTTGTTGACCCCTGGTCTACACCCAGCTGCTCGTGTTGACACCTGGTCTACACCCAGCTGCTCGTGTTGACCCCTGGTCTACACCCAGCTGCTCGTGTTGACCCTGGTCTACACCCAGCTGCTCGTGTTGACCCTGGTCTACACCCAGCTGCTCTGGTCTACACCCAGCTGCTCTTGTTGACCCCTGGTCTACACCCAGCTGCTCTTGTTGACCCCTGGTCTACACCCAGCTGCTCTTGTTGACCCCTGGTCTACACCCAGCTGCTCGTGTTGACCCCTGGTCTACACCCAGCTGCTCGTGTTGTCCCCTGGTCTACACCCAGCTGCTCGTGTTGTCCCTGGTCTACACCCAGCTGCTCGTGTTGTCCCCTGGTCTACACCCAGCTGCTCGTGTTGTCCCTGGTCTACACCCAGCTGCTCGTGTTGTCCCCTGGTCTACACCCAGCTGCTCGTGTTGACCCTGGTCTACACCCAGCTGCTCGTGTTGTCCCTGGTCTACACCCAGCTGCTCTTGTTGTCCCTGGTCTACACCCAGCTGCTCTTGTTGTCCCTGGTCTACACCCAGCTGCTCGTGTTGACCCCTGGTCTACACCCAGCTGCTCTTGTTGACCCCTGGTCTACACCCAGCTGCTCTTGTTGTCCCTGGTCTACACCCAGCTGCTCTTGTTGACCCCTGGTCTACACCCAGCTGCTCGTGTTGTCCCTGGTCTACACCCAGCTGCTCGTGTTGACCCCTGGTCTACACCCAGCTGCTCTTGTTGACCCCTGGTCTACACCCAGCTGCTCTTGTTGACCCCTGGTCTACACCCAGCTGCTCTTGTTGATCCCTGGTCTACACCCAGCTGCTCTGGTCTACACCCAGCTGCTCTTGTTGACCCCTGGTCTACACCCAGCTGCTCGTGTTGTCCCTGGTCTACACCCAGCTGCTCTTGTTGACCCCTGGTCTACACCCAGCTGCTCTGGTCTACACCCAGCTGCTCTTGTTGACCCCTGGTCTACACCCAGCTGCTCGTGTTGTCCCTGGTCTACACCCAGCTGCTCTTGTTGACCCCCGGTCTACACCCAGCTGCTCTTGTTGACCCCTGGTCTACACCCAGCTGCTCGTGTTGACCCTGGTCTACACCCAGCTGCTCTTGTTGACCCCTGGTCTACACCCAGCTGCTCGTGTTGACCCCTGGTCTACACCCAGCTGCTCTTGTTGACCCTGGTCTACACCCAGCTGCTCTTGTTGACCCCTGGTCTACACCCAGCTGCTCTTGTTGATCCCTGGTCTACACCCAGCTGCTCTTGTTGACCCCTGGTCTACACCCAGCTGCTCGTGTTGACCCTGGTCTACACCCAGCTGCTCTTGTTGATCCCTGGTCTACACCCAGCTGCTCTGGTCTACACCCAGCTGCTCTTGTTGACCCCTGGTCTACACCCAGCTGCTCGTGTTGTCCCCTGGTCTACACCCAGCTGCTCTTGTTGACCCCTGGTCTACACCCAGCTGCTCGTGTTGTCCCCTGGTCTACACCCAGCTGCTCTTGTTGACCCCTGGTCTACACCCAGCTGCTCGTGTTGACCCTGGTCTACACCCAGCTGCTCTTGTTGATCCCTGGTCTACACCCAGCTGCTCTGGTCTACACCCAGCTGCTCTTGTTGACCCCTGGTCTACACCCAGCTGCTCGTGTTGACCCCTGGTCTACACCCAGCTGCTCTTGTTGACCCCTGGTCTACACCCAGCTGCTCGTGTTGACCCTGGTCTACACCCAGCTGCTCTTGTTGACCCCTGGTCTACACCCAGCTGCTCGTGTTGACCCCTGGTCTACACCCAGCTGCTCGTGTTGACCCTGGTCTACACCCAGCTGCTCGTGTTGTCCCTGGTCTACACCCAGCTGCTCTTGTTGACCCCTGGTCTACACCCAGCTGCTCGTGTTGACCCCTGGTCTACACCCAGCTGCTCTTGTTGACCCTTGGTCTACACCCAGCTGCTCGTGTTGACCCCTGGTCTACACCCAGCTGCTCGTGTTGACCCCTGGTCTACACCCAGCTGCTCGTGTTGACCCCTGGTCTACACCCAGCTGCTCGTGTTGACCCTGGTCTACACCCAGCTGCTCGTGTTGACCCCTGGTCTACACCCAGCTGCTCGTGTTGTCCCTGGTCTACACCCAGCTGCTCGTGTTGACCCCTGGTCTACACCCAGCTGCTCGTGTTGACCCTGGTCTACACCCAGCTGCTCTTGTTGACCCCTGGTCTACACCCAGCTGCTCGTGTTGTCCCTGGTCTACACCCAGCTGCTCTTGTTGACCCCTGGTCTACACCCAGCTGCTCTTGTTGACCCCTGGTCTACACCCAGCTGCTCGTGTTGACCCTGGTCTACACCCAGCTGCTCTTGTTGATCCCTGGTCTACACCCAGCTGCTCTGGTCTACACCCAGCTGCTCTTGTTGACCCCTGGTCTACACCCAGCTGCTCGTGTTGACCCTGGTCTACACCCAGCTGCTCTTGTTGATCCCTGGTCTACACCCAGCTGCTCTGGTCTACACCCAGCTGCTCTTGTTGACCCCTGGTCTACACCCAGCTGCTCGTGTTGACCCCTGGTCTACACCCAGCTGCTCTTGTTGACCCCTGGTCTACACCCAGCTGCTCTTGTTGACCCCTGGTCTACACCCAGCTGCTCGTGTTGACCCTGGTCTACACCCAGCTGCTCTTGTTGACCCCTGGTCTACACCCAGCTGCTCGTGTTGACCCTGGTCTACACCCAGCTGCTCTTGTTGACCCCTGGTCTACACCCAGCTGCTCGTGTTGACCCTGGTCTACACCCAGCTGCTCTTGTTGATCCCTGGTCTACACCCAGCTGCTCGTGTTGTCCCCGGTCTACACCCAGCTGCTCGTGTTGTCCCTGGTTTACACCCAGCTGCTCTTGTTGATCCCTGGTCTACACCCAGCTGCTCGTGTTGTCCCTGGTCTACACCCAGCTGCTCTTGTTGACCCCTGGTCTACACCCAGCTGCTCGTGTTGACCCTGGTCTACACCCAGCTGCTCGTGTTGACCCCTGGTCTACACCCAGCTGCTCGTGTTGTCCCTGGTCTACACCCAGCTGCTCTTGTTGACCCCTGGTCTACACCCAGCTGCTCGTGTTGACCCCTGGTCTACACCCAGCTGCTCGTGTTGTCCCTGGTCTACACCCAGCTGCTCGTGTTGACCCCTGGTCTACACCCAGCTGCTCTTGCTGCACGCCACACCATACAAATACACCGACCAAATATATAGAACTCATCCCCTAATGAATTACAAAGTCGTCCAATCTCTGTTATATTGACAACTAGAGGGAACAAGCAGGTTATTATATCTTCCCAGTGCCCGACCTCTTGCTGCTACCTCACCTACCATCTTACAGTCTAGAAATACAATGTCACTTGTGTAATTTACTGTATCATTACTTAATGCTCATATTGTAATTGTGTTAATTCATATTCTGGTACCACGAACTACCATTAAGGTAATTTTTGTTCATTATTGATTATTCCTCGTTCTTGGTACCGCTGTTCGTGACTCCTACAGAGCAGGAGACATGGCAGGATGTGCAGAATACCCTCGTTGAAAAGCAGAGGTGCAATAGGTACTCTGAGAGAGAACTATCAACATCAGAGGCCCGAGACTGTTCAACACGCTTCCACTACACATAAGGGACATAACTGGCCGACCCCTCACAGTGTTCAAGAGAGAACTATCAACATCAGAGGCCCGAGACTGTTCAACACGCTTCCACTACACATAAGGGGCACAACTGGCAGACCCCTCACAGTGTTCAAGAGAGAACTTCATAAACACCTCCAACGGATACCTGATCAACCAGGTTGTGACTCCTACGTCAGGCTGTGAGCAGCCGCGTCCATCAGCCTGGCTCACCAGTCCAGCAACAATGAGACTTGGTCGATCTGAAATGATCGACCAAATAAATGATCTCCCAGAGGGTATAGACTCATTCCTCTCAATGTTTGCTGACGACGCCAAAATTATGAGAAGGATTATGACAGAGGAGGACAGCTTGAGGCTTCAAGAAGACCTAGACAAACTGAAGGAATGGTCCAACAAATGGTTGTTAGAGTTTAACCCAAGCAAATGTAATGTAATTAAAATAGGTTTAGGGAGCAGGAGGCCAGATACAAGGTATCATCTGTGAGATGAAATACTTCAAGAGTCAGAGAGAGAGAAAAATTGGGGGGTTGATATGCCAGACGTGTCTCCTGCAGCCCATATCAAGAGGATAACATCAGCGGCATATGCCAGGTTGGCCAATATAAGAACGGCCTTTACAAAGATGTGTAAGGAATCATTCAGAACTTTGTATACCACATATGTCAGACGAATCCTGGAGTATGCGGCTCCAGCATGGAGTCCATATCTCGTCAAGGAAAAAACTAAGTTGGAGAATGTTCAAAGGTTTGCCACCAGACTAGTGCCCAAACTGAGGGGCATGAGCTACGAGGAGAGACTACGGGAATTAAACCTCATGTCTCTGGAAGACAGGAGATTTACGAGGGACATGATCATCACATACAAGATTCTCAAACGAAATGATAGGGTAGACAAAGACAGTTTAGGTAACATAAGGGGCACGCGCCCTAGGGGACACAGGTGGAAATTGAGTGTCCAAATAAGCCATAAAGACATTGGATTTTTTTTTAGTGTCAGAGTGGTTAATAAATGGAATGCATTAGGCAGTGATGTGGTGGAGGCTGACTCCATACACAGTTTTAGTGTAGATATGATAGAGCCCAATAGGCTCAGGAACCTGTACACCAGTTGATTGACAGTTGAGACGCGGGACCAAAGAGCTGAAGCTCCGCCCCCACAAGCACAACTAGGTGAGTACACACCGAGAATGAGCCAATCAGCCACAAGATAACGGTGGACGAGGCGCGTGGAACTAGATGCAGCGAGCAGTGTGTTGAGTGTGAGGGAGTTGACCACCTCCAGGAACACCTTTGTCTCCACACTGGCCTACGTGACTGCACCTGTGTGTGCCCGTAGTGTACACTGGCATGCTCGTGTGGCCCACCAACAATACTCTCCCAGTTGTTGTTTGGTCTCTCTCTCTTTACTAACTCTCAGTCCTTATTGTACAAGTCACTCCACCGCCTTGATCAAGTAACTTGTGGCTGCTATCGATCTGGGAACTTTGTACGGCTGTCTTATCCACTTGTGTACTTACCTAGTTGTACTCACCTGGTTGTGTTTGCGGGGGTTGAGCTCTGGCTCTTTGGTCCCGCCTCTCAACTGTCAATCAACTGGTGTACAGGTTCCTGAGCCTACTGGGCTCTATCATGTATACACTTGAAACTGTGTATGAAATCAGCCTCCACCACATCACTGCCTAATGCATTCCATTTGTCTACTACTCTGACACTGAAAACATTCTTTCTAATATGTGTGTGTGTACTCACCTAGTTGTACTCACCTAGTTGTGTCTGCAGGATCGAGCATTGACTCTTGGATCCCGCCTTTCGAGCATCAGTTGTTTACAGCAATGACTCCGGTCCCATTTCCCTATCATACCTGGTTTTAAAATTATGAATAGTATTTGCTTCCACAACCTGTTCCTTAAGTGCATTCCATTTTCCCACTACTCTCACGCTAAAAAAAACTTCCTAACATCTCTGTGACTCATCTGAGTTTCTAACTTCCATCCATGTCCCCTCGTTCTGTTACTATTCCGTGTGAACATTTCGTCTATGTCCACTTCCCCTGAGTATTTTATACGTTCCTATCATGTCCCCCCTCTCCCTTCTTTCTAGTGTCGTAAGGCACAGTTCCCTCAGGCGCTCCTCATACCCCATCCCTCGTAGCTCTGGGACGAGTCTCGTTGCAAACCTCTGAACCTTTTCCAGTTTCTATATATGCTTCTTCAGATGGGGACTCCATGATGAGGCGGCATACTCTAAGACTGGCCTCACGTAGGCAGTGTAAAGCGCCCTAAATGCCTCCTTACTTAGGTTTCTGATGATGTTCTAACTTTTGCCAGTGTAGAGTACGCTGCTGTCGTTATCCTATTTATATGTGCCTCAGGAGATAGATTAGGTGTTACGTCCACACCCAGGTCTCTTTCTCGCGTCGTCACAGGTAGGCTGTTCCCCTTCATTGTGTACTGTCCCTTTGGTCTCCTATCTCCTAGTCCCATTTCCATAACTTTACATTTGCTCGTGTTGAATTCCAGTAGCCATTTCTCTGACCATCTCTGCAACCTGTTCAGGTCCTCTTGGAGGATCCTGCAATCCTCATCTGTCACAACTCTTCTCATCAACTTTGCGTCATCCGCAAACATCGACATGTAGGACTCTACACCCGTAAACATGTCGTTAACATATACAAGAAATAGAATTGGTCCCAGCACCGATCCTTGTGGTACTCCACTTGTTACTGTTCGCCAGTCCGACTTCTCGCCCCTTACCGTAACTCTTTGGCTCCTTCCTGTTAGGTAGTTCCTTATCCATGCTAGGACCTTTCCCCCTACCCCCGCCTGCCTCTCGAGTTTGAACAGCAGTCTCATGTGCGGTACTGTATCAAAGGCTTTTTGGCAGTCCAGAAATATGCAGTCTGCCCAACCATCTCTGTCCTGTCTTATCCTCGTTATTTTATCATAGAATTCAAGAAGGTTTGTTAGGCACGATTTCCCTGTCCAGAACCCATGTTGATGTTTGTTCACAAACCTAACGTTCTCCAGGTGTGCAACCAGTCGTAGCCTAATTATTCTTTCCAGTATTTTACAGGGGATGCTTGTCAGTGATACAGGTCTATAGTTAAGTGCCTCCTCCCTATCGCCTTTCTTGAAGATCGGCACGACATTTGCCTTCTCCAGCAACTGGGCATTCTCCCGACATAAGTGACTCATTAAAGATGAGCTCACGTTTCTTCTTGGTGTCCCTGGTCTACACCCACTGCTCTTGCTGCCCTCTTGTTGTCCCTGGTCTACACCCAGCTGCTCTTGCTGCCCTCTTGTTGTCCCTGGTCTACACCCAGCTGCTCTTGCTGCCCTCTTGTTGTCCCTGGTCTACACCCAGCTGCTCTTGCTGCCCTCTTGTTGTCCCTGGTCTACACCCAGCTGCTCTTGCTGCCCTCTTGTTGTCCCTGGTCTACACCCAGCTGCTCTTGCTGCCCTCTTGTGCTCTTGTGCCCTCTGAGGACCTGCGCTGCTTCTTTTAGTATCCTGTATTTAGTATGACTCATGTGTGTGTGTGCGTGTACCTGCTTGATGGGGTTCTGGGAGTTCTTCTACTCCCCAAGCCCGGCCCGAGGCCAGGCTCGACTGGTGAGAGTTTGGTCCACCAGGCTGTTGCTTTTAGTTGTGTGTGTGTGTGTGTGTCTGTGTCTCTCTTCTCTCTCTCTCTTTA
>WNGS01159924.1:0-10000 GCA_020271785.1 Procambarus virginalis
GGTATCGACCCCTCCCTGGGTTCGGTTCCATGTCCCTGCGGGTCCGTCGGTTCCGTCCTGCCGGTGGGAACTTTTTGCCACTTTCTCACTCTTCTTATCTTGGACATGTATTCTCCATCATGTCACAGTCTTGTTCTCTTCGTATCGGGATCCTGCATGACCATTGGTCTCGGATACCACTGGGCCCATATGAGCCTTCATGATTTTGTTTGCTTCTCTAGGATCTCGAAGGTTCGGTAAGGTCTTTGATACTTTCCATATTATTGGAACGTCTGGCGGCTTCCGGTGAGGCTTATCTCCAGTTAGGACTCGTTGGTCCTCTTCAGTGCTCCTTCTTGGTTTTTGATAATAAATCTGATTATTTATACTTAGCATCTTCTCTGCGTGCTGTCTCTGCATTGATAATAATCGTTAAATACACCTAGTTGGCACCCTCCCCACCAGGTGGGTAGTGCGGTTCAGACCTCATGTGTCCTGCGCATGCGCCGCGGGTGTTTGTTTTGTTTATGGACGTGTACACAAGTGTTGGTGTTATGCGTCCTTTTCCTCTCGCTACTTCGCCACTCTCGCTCCTTTATCTCTCCAGTCAGAGCCCAATAGATACTGGGGGTGTTCTAGATTATGTATATGGGGAGGACACCTAGTTCTTTCTCTACGTACGGGTGTATGACGCCGCATTCACCTCTACTGCTCATCTTTTCCTCCTGCACATACAACTTTGGCTGTATTTCACTAGCGATGCTCCTGGAATATTATACAGTACGGCTATGCTGTGTCGTGACACGATAGTACATACGTTCTACATGTGAGCTTATATAATCTGGTAACACTTTTGGCCAGCGCTGGTTCGCGGAGTGTTGGGTATGTTTTGTGGCATTTTTGTGGGCCATTGCGTGCTTTTTTCCGTGTCCTCTCTATGTCAATCTGTATTGTTATTCATTACACGGTGGGGCACAGCTCCATCTTTCGAGTTCTTTCTTTATTCTTTCAGTGCCTGGGTCTTTTCTTGCCTCTGGGCGCTCCTTCTTTGACGCCTTCCATGCTCTCTGGACACTCGTTCATTGACCGTCGTGCAGTTCCTGGGTGAGCCTTCCATATTTATTGGATTCTGTGTGTGTGTGGTGTTAGTAGGTCCAGTTCATGACATTCCCATTTGCTGCCTCAGTCTTCTATGTTCTCATATTGCTTCTACTCTCTTGTCCCTATCTGTTGGTGCTTGGACTGTCTTTAAGGTCATTTCCTATCTCTATACTACATATTGTGTTTTTTAGTATGTGCATATTGACTATACTAATGTTCGTGCTAGGTTGAACTGTGTCCATGTTCAGTTCCCTGATTTTGCACAGCCCGTGTGCTCAGCTATGGTCCTGCATTCTTTCTTTCATCATCTCCTTGTATGTCATTACCAGCTTCTGGGTTGCCCTGTATGTAGGTGGATGTAGATTCCGTTCGTCTTCTCCTGCCCCTACAGTGCCTTTTCGTTGGGTCAGGAGGTGCTAGGTTTACCGCCCTGGCTCCGGCCTTTTATTTGTGTGTCTTTCTGGACGGCATGTTTTTGTTTTCGTGCTGTTCATGTTCTGGTTAGTTCTCCTCATACATGGCTTCGCGTGCGTCGTTCTGCCTTGCCGGGGCAAGTTGCACCACTCCTGCGGGATTCGGTGTCCCTGTTTTTCGCATCGCGTCTTGCATTTTGGCTCGTGGTGCTTACTTCCTCATTGACCTCGGCCTGGGCCCTGACTCTCAGGTCTTCGTTGCAATTTTGTCCTTGCTGTTTGCGGTGTCTGCGGTTCGGCGTTTTTCTGCTAGCGGCTTCATGTTGTTATCCGTTGTCGAACCTGTTGGTCCTTCAGGGGTCTCGGGGGGGTTCCTCCTGAAAGGGGCATGTCTGCTCGCCCCGGGTTGGTTCGTTTCCGGCTCGCCGGGTTTCCTGGCTTAACCCACCAGTTGACACGTTCCTCATCTCACGAAGACACTTCTCACGAGTTTCGCAACGGGACCACGGCGTCTCCGATCTCCTGAGAGCTTGCTAGCATTGGGAGTTTTCTGTATGGCAAACGTTTCATCTGGCTCCTTGCTTGCCTTGATTTCCGGCGCTGCTTGCTCAGTGTTCGCAACTGGGTTTTCCCGCAGCTCCACCTCTTCCCATGCTCCTGGTTGATACCTGGTTGATGGGGTTCTGGGAGTTCTTCTACTCCCTAAGCCCGGCCTGAGGCCAGACTTGACTTGTGAGAGTTTGGTCCACCAGCTGTTGCTTGGAGCGGCCATCAGGCTCACATACCCATCACAGCCCGGTTGGTCCGGCACTCCTGGAGGAAACAATCTAGTTTCCTCTTGAAGATGTCCATGGTTGTTCCTGCAATATTTCTGATGCTCGCTGGTAGACGTTGAACAACCGTGGACCTCTGATGTTCATACAGTCTTCTCTGATTGTGCCCATGGCACCTCTGCTCTTCACTGGTTCTATTCTGCATTTTCTTCATGTCGTTCACTTCAGTACGTTGTTATTTTACTGTGCAGATTTGGGACCTGTCCCTCCAGTATTTTCCACGTGTATATTATTTGGTATCTCTCTGTCTCTCTCCTTTCTAGTGAGTACATTTGGAGAGCTTTGAGACGATCCCAATAATTAAGGGCTTTATCTCGTCTATGCGTGCCGTATATGTTCTCTGTATTCCCTCTATTTCAGCAATCTCTCCTGCTCTGAAGGGGGAAGTGAGTACTGAGCAGTACTCAAGACGGGACAACACAAGTGATTTGAAGAGTACAACCATTGTGATGGGATCTCTGGACTTGAAGGTTCTCATAATCCATCGTATCATTTTTCTGGCTGACGCAATACTTGCTTGGTTATGCTCCCTAAACGTTAGGTCGTCGGACATCATTATTCCCAAATCCTTGACATGCTGTTTTCCTACTATGGGCAGATTCGATTGTGTTTTGTACCCTGTATTATGTTTAAGATCCTCATTTTACCATATCTGAGTACCTGGAATTTATCACCGTTGAACATCATGTTATTTTCTGCTGCCTAATCGAAAACCTTGTTAATATCTTTTATAGTTTATCAATGTCTTCAGCAGAGGTAATTTTCATGCTGATTTTGTATCATCTGCAAAGGATGACACGAAGCTGTGACTTGTGTTTTTGTCTATATCTGATATGAGAATAAGGAACAGCAGTGTTGCAAGGACTGTACCTTGAGGTACAGAGCTTTTAACTGCGCTCGGACTCGATTTTACTTGATTGACTGTTACTCTTTGTGTTCTGTTCGACAGGAAATTGAGTATCCAGCGTCCTACTTTACCAGTTATACCCATTGACCTCATTTGTGTGCAATCACGCCATGGTCACATTTGTCGAATGCCTTTGCAAAATCTGTGTATACGACATCTGCATTATGTTACGACATCTGCATTTGCTCCGGTTTCCATTCTTCCCTGTTCCCGATTTGGGTCTCTCAGGTTTCCGCAGGTTATCCGGTCCACCCAGCGTGTGTCTATCTCCATGCCCATGACGTTCGTAAGTTTGCTGCTCTTGCTGTCATCTTTGGTATCATTTCTTGGGCTGACAATCGGGCACGGGGTTTTTGGCGGTCAAACAGGGTCCTGGCTGCACTCTACCTCATGAATATTCCTGGCCTAGTCGGGCCTGTGTCGCTTTGGGTCGGCGGTTGCAGCCTATTGTCTCGATTTCGTGTTGAGATGTGAGCACTGATCGGCTCCCGGTAAGTCCCTCAAATTTTTGTCTTCGTTAAATAGTTCTGGGGAGCCGAAGGGGCTCCCCCCCCCCAGAAAACCAGCGTTGAATGTAATGAAATGCCATTTTCTGAGTTAGCCCCAGGGGCTCTTCGTTAAACCCCCCCCCTCCCTTGGTTGGCATTTTTTCGCGTGTTTTGACAGTCAGCCTAAGAACTAGTGGTTGGATCGCCGACGTGGTGGGTTTGGGGCTCCCCCCTCCTGGGGAGGGTGGAGCTGCACAGACATGCTGCACAGCTCGTGTGACATCATGCTTGATTGCTCGTTTTCATTTGGGAGTTCTGTCTACTTGTTTNTGGGCGAGTCGAGTGACAGAGTATCCATGCTCTGCTTTCTCTGTCAAGTCAACTGTCTGGTTAATTGACAAATGTTTTCTCTTTGTTTTATACCTTCAATACCATGAATGCCGCTGAGACATCTTGACAGATTAAATGAGTTCAAACCGTAAAATTTTTTCAAATTTATCACGAAAATCCTTCGCACGCAAGCCCGACGTTTTTACCCCAGGAAGAGGAGAAGCACATGGTGCCAGCCATCTCATCCAGGCCCAACACGTTGACATGACCTGTGTTTATTTTATAGGCATACTCAAAATTTGATGTAGATATTGACTGTTACAAATTGTTTTATTTAAAATATTATTATTGTTATAATTAGAGAAATATTGTTATCTTGAAGTTTTATGCATTTTATAGAGCACAGTTCTGTATTAACCCTTAAGCTGTGCATGGCATACATATGCGACAGGACCTGATGGCAAAGTTCAATTTCTCAAATTTGCTCTAATTCTTTCCAATTTTTTGTGCATACTAGCAAACCCTGCAACTTTGTCTAAATGATCACAAACGTAACTTGAAAAATAAGAAAATAAATAATAATTATAAAATTCCTCCGAGGCTAAGGGTCCCCCCTTCTTCCAGCCAGAGGTGGTACTCCCTTCCATTATAAAATTGAATATTGAAAATTTCAGGTTTTGAGATCAGCTGCAAAAATATAAACTATCACCAATTGTTCATTTGATGTTATTATACTCTCAGAATAGTATATGATTTTCATTTTCATAGATTTAGAGTATATGTTTTCAGTCTAGTTTACTGTAAAAAATCGTCAATGTGGCATTTGAGTTATGCAAAAAATATAGAAAGAAAATTATAACTACAAACGTTTAGAGTTTGTGAAAAATCCAATCTAACTGGATTGTAGAACAGACAACTGTGCACATTATTTGTAACAATGGTGAGAATCGGTCAGAAACTAAATTTGTTTAAGCTGACTCAAAGTTTCAGAGATAATTGAAGTTGAAGTTATTGACAATGAATAAGATAGTTCTAATTCATTAATTTACTTATATGTTTGATAAACATTGTTTGGCATTCGTACTCGAATATGTGAAAGTTGTAGGTCATGTGTTGGAATGATGTCAAGAAAAATTATCCCCCCTAAAAACTAAATATAGAGAAAATTATAATGATTTAGGGGCTAAAAATGTATACTTGATAGAAGTGATAAAGCCCTAATCTGGTCCCTAATCATCAAAACTGCCTAAAGAGAAAAAGAAAATAGAATTTGAAATCTGTGAAAAACTCAGTCAAAAAATTCAGTCCCAAGTTCTGCCAGTTGTGACTGATTTATTTGGTGACCAATTGACATAGTTAGGGATGGGTATGCACTCTCCAGGATGTAGAGGTTACAACAAAATGAGATAATAAACAAAGGAGACAAAAAATACACCCCTCCCAAAAAATATATATTTCGAACATTGGTGAAAGTAACAGATATTAACATTAGGCGATGCATTTTTATGATATATAACAAAATAGAGCATGATAACATATTCATTATCATTGGTATTATTATGTACTACTCAGCAATGCTATACAGACACCAGCTGCATATCCACTTTGTGGACACTTCTTGCTACTATTATTCTTGTTTGTACATTGGACAAGTACTTGCATCTCTTTATTACTGCATTATCCCTCAGTTCCAGTTAATAGGAGCTGTTCTCCATATCAACGAAATGTTCTCCTTTTTTTTTAATTGTCTAAAATACATTTCTGAACATATTGGAATGAAACTTTCATGACGCTTAAGCCAATATGTTGGTGATTTGTTTAGCATTTAATATTAATTTTCACATAATTCAAATATTTTTTGCCCAGCCTCAGCTTTTACAGCCCAGGCTGTAACAGCTTAAGGGTTATTGCACGTGGTTTGTATTACATAGGCTGTCAGAGAGAGGGGGAGGCAGCCGAGAACCTGCCCATACCCCCTTCCCCATTCCTGCCCACCCTCCCTACTCCTGCCCACCCTCCTTACTCCTGCCCACCCTCCTTACTCCGGCCCACCCTCCTTACTCCTGCCCACCCTCCTTACTCCTGCCCACCCTCCTTACTCCTGCCCACCCTCCTTACTCCTGCCCACCCTCCTTACTCCTGCCCACCCTCCTTACTCCTGCCCACCCTCCTTACTCCTGCGCACCCTCCATACTCCTGCTCACCCTCCTTACTCCTGCCCACCCTCCTTACTCCTGCCCACCCTCCTTACTCCTGCCCACCCTCCTTACTCCTGCCCACCCTCCTTACTCCTGCCCACCCTCCTTACTCCTGCCCACCCTCCTTACTCCTGCCCACTCTCTTTAAACGTGCTCACCCTCCTAACGTCTGGTAAAAGCAAAACACCTAATTTTCTGGGGGGGGGGGAGCCCCGGAGCTTTCCCAAGCTGATATGCTAATGTCAGACTTTGGCATCAGTCATGTGTATGGAGTTCTTAGGCCTACTGGGGACCACAGCCAGAACCGGGCCCCCTCAGAGAGGCAAGGGGAGCAATAGCCTATAGAAACCCCCGTGTGGTTGGAAACATTCTATGTCTGCCATCGACCGGGACAGGCACCCAGAAAGGTAAGCGCCTCAAAACATACCCCTATTCTGGTGAAAATTGCTACCAAAAGCCGAACTAGTGGATATAACTCCCCAACAGAAAACAAGTAAAGTAGTGTGACGTCACATGTCACCGCTCCGCTGTCTGCGCAGCTCTTCCCCCTTCCCCCGCCTGGGGAGGGGGGAGCCCCAGACCCACACCTCAGTTCTTGAGGCTAATGCTATAGGTGAAGGTCGTGTGCTCTGGCTCCAGTGTCGCTACAGCACTGTGCTTTGCGTGTGGTGTTTATTTTTTGTGGGTGCGAGAGCCAGGAGTTATCTTCAGTACTCAGGCTGCAAGCCTAAAGCTGCCTTACCTAGGTGCCCTATAAGTACTGCCCTTGGGGCCACATTCCACAGGCTCCTCGGGGTCTGCCTCTGCTGGTCTGTTTTACCTTTTCGGTTTTTTGGCCGCCTGTTGGGCTCTTGGGTGTTTTGTTCTCCCTTGTTACTGGCAGGTAAGAGGCAGTTTGCACTGGTAGGGGTGCAGGGTGCTGCACAGCTTTGTATTCCCGACATAGCAGCCGGGTCTGTTCCTTGGGGTTCGCTGTCCTCTTGCAGGGTTTTGTTTTTCTTTATGTTTTTGCCTGGTGGGGGGTTCTGCCCTATTATTCCACTGGTGTTTGCCGTTCCACGGTTCTCCTCGGTGGCGCCCCCTGCTAGGTCCCCATGAGTGTACATGTCCCTGGGGTACAGCTATAGAAGTTCACTTAGTAGTTTTGGGCGCCGGTTAGCAGCACCCTGCCTGGGACTACCTGAGCGCGAGTCCTCTTAAAGTAAACACTCGGGACCCTGGGAATCCCCTAGGGGGCGTGTGGGTCTGATGGATGTGACCCCAGAGTCCCTCTCGCTGTGTGCGAATTTGAGGGTTGCTCAGTTCCCTTGTCTCAGGGTGACCCTCATTGTTTTGGCCTCTGCCACACTGCCTGTTGGGTCGGTGATACTTTCGACCCTGATTCCTGTGAGTGTTGCTGCTTGCTTGTGACTCAATTTACCCAATCCTCTTGATGATTCTATTCGGGTACAGGCGGCGCGTGCGTTGCAGTCTAGGTTTCATCTGTTGCAACGCGCTCGGTTGGTTGCTCACCCGAATGCCCCGGGGCTGCCCCACTTTGCTTTTTGAGACCCGGACTTGGGGGTGAGGGTCGCTTCGATCCTGGTTCAGTCTGCACCTCCTCGTCCTTCCCTTTCTATTCGTTTTGGTCCCCCCCCCCTCCCCTGCTTCCGGCCCGAAACGTCTGAAGGTTTTGGAGTCGGAGCAGGGGTTACTTGATCTCGAGACTCGGCACGGTGCGGGAGTTCGCCGCAGTGTGGTTTACTCTTCGGAGGATTCGGGTCACCTGCGGATCGACGATTCGGCTCCATTCGGACAGCTCTCCGGTGGTTCATTGCCTGAACCACGGGGGTTCGATGCGGTCCTTGTCTCTTTGGGGTTGGTCGCTTTGGGTGACTCGTCTGCTGAGTTCTCGGGGTTTGCCTTTCCTGGCAGTTCACGTACGGGGTGTGTCCAACGTCTTGGCCGATGGCCTGTCTCGCTTCGTTCCCCTCTCCGCAGAGTGGACGGTCGACGACGTTTCCTTCCGTTGGCTTTGCCAGACGTTCGGGCGCCCCGAGGTGGACCTCTTCGCGTCGGCGTGGTCGCGGCGTCTTCCTGTGTATGCGGCGCCCTTCCCCGATCGCGAGGCCGTCGGGGTCGATGCCTTTTGGCTAGACTGGTCGAAGTGAGGGTTCCTGTACCTCTTTTCCCTGGTTCGGCTGTTACTCCAGGTCCTGACTCGCTTGGAGACTTACCAGGCAAGAGTTGTCCTTCTGACCCCTTGGTGGCCAGCCCAGCCTTGGTTTCAGGCGCTGCTTGCTCGGTGTCTGAACCCGAGGGTTTTTCTGCGACTCCGCCTCTTTCAGCAGATCGGGCCGGTACGTCATGTGGCTGGTTTGATCTTCTCCTTGAGTGTTCGTGTATGATTTTTTGACTCGAGTCTATCATCATCTCTATGGTGATCAGGTGGCCTCTTTGTTGGTGTCCCACCTGAGGGCTTCTTCTCGGCGGCAGTATGAAGTTTCCTGGTGGTCCTTCTGTTTCTTTTTGCGTCTTCGTCGTGTTTGTTCATTGTCTGTTAGGGTGGTCTTGTCCTTTCTCTCTTGGTTGTTTCAGGACCGTCATCTTATGCCTAACACTGTCGCCTTGTATCGTGCGGCGCTGGCAGAGCCGCTTCAGCTTGCCTTCGGTATCGATGTTACGTCTGCGCCGTTTCCCAAGCTGTCTCGTGCCTTGTTTCACCTCCGGCCTGCTCATGTGCCGCTTGAGCCGTCCTGGTCTTTGGACAGAGTGCTCACTTACCTTTCGTCTCCTCGTTTCGTTGTGACCCCTTTGGTCCAGGATTGTTTCTCCAAGGCTCTTTCCTTGTTGGCATTAGCCTCTGTGGGTCGGGTAGGGGAGTTTCATGCTCTCCTCCGGCGCAGGGGTTTCTGCTCTTTTGGTCGTGGAGGTTGTTTTGTTCGCTTGCAGGCATCTCCTCCTTTTATGGCGAAGAATGATACTGCTGCATTCCGGAGGGGTCCGTGGGGGGTTGATGCTTGGTTGTTATGCCCGGGGGTGCATCATGTTTTGTGCCCGGTTGCGGCGCTTCGCCGTTATTTGCGCGCCATGGCTTCTGTGTCTGGGGAGGCACTTTGGGTTGATCCGGTTTCTCTTCTTCCCTTTTCACAGATTCGGGTTTCCCACGTCGTCCGCAGGGTTATCAAGTCCAGCCAGCCTGTGGTCTATCCCCATGCCCATGACGTCCGTAAGTTCGCGGCTCTTGCTGCCGTCTTTGGGAATATGTCTTGGTCTGATATTTGGGCGTGGGGGTTTTTGGCGGTCGAAGAGGGTCCTGGCTGCTCGTACCTCGTGAATGTCCCTGGGCCCTGTAGGGCCTGTGTTGCTCTGGTTCGGCGGTTGCAGCCAGTTGTCTCGACTTCGAGTTGAGGGGTGAGCGATGACCGCCTCCCGGGTAAACCCTCTTTTTTCAGTCTGTGGGTCATTAGCTCCCCCCAGAAAACCAGCGTTGAAAGCAATGAAACGCCATTTTCTGGGTGAGTCCCGAGGCTCCCCGGCATTCCTCCCTCCCTCCCTCCAGTCTGCGTTTTTTTTCGCGTTTTTGACATCCAGCCTCAAGAACTAAGGTGTGGGTAGTCGGCGTGGAGGGTCTGGGGCTCCCCCTTCCCCTTCCCGTGGAGGGGGGAGCTGTGCAGACTGTGGTGCGGCGACGTGTGACGTCACACTAGTTTGCTTGCTTTCTGTTGGGGAGCTCTATCCACTAGTTCGGCTTTTGGTAGCAATTTTCATA
>WNGS01159925.1:9322-21852 GCA_020271785.1 Procambarus virginalis
GATTCTGAAGAAGGACATAATAGATGTATGTGTTTGGGGGAGAAAGGAATTGGCAAAATGATCAGGGAAATTGAAGGGCCTCAAAATAACAATTCGCTTAGGGTATATTACACTAACAGTAGAAGTCTAAGAAATAAAATAAACTAATTAAATGCTCTTGTCTGCACAGAGAAAATAGATATTATCACGCTTACCGAAACGTGGATGAATGTTGAAAATAAAGAACTATTAGTTGAATATCAAATAAATGGATTTAAACTATTTCACACAGATAGATATATTAGACGAGGAGGTGGAGTAGCCATATATGTTAGGGTCAATTTGAAATGTAGTCTCAAAGAGGGAATCAAAACTGAGCCACACACAGAAACTATTTGGATAGAATTAAACGAAAAAGCAAATAATATTATAATTGGAGTTATATATAGGCCACCAAATTTAGACAGAATGGAAGCAAAGCATCTATTGGATGAAATATCTAGAGCATTTAGATCTAAGAGTATTTATGTCATGGGGTGACTTTAATTTTAGTGGAATAAACTGGGTGAACAAAACAGGGAATAATGAAGCGGAAGATTTTCTAGAATTAATTGACGATTGCTTTCTTACGCAACATATTAAGGAACCAACGCCGGGAAATAATATTTTAGATTTAGTGTTAACTAACATGAAAACACAAATTAAGGACATGGAAATAGGGAGTGAGCTAGGGAACAGTGATTATAAAGAAATCAAATTTAGCATAGAATGGAATAGATCTATAGGAGAAAATTATGTTAAAGTGCCTGATTTTCGAAAAGCTGATTTCAATAGCCTAAGAAATTTTTTGGGTCAAATAGATTCGAATGTCTTGGGGATGGGGTGTGGGCTAGACGTGAACCCAGCGACAGGTGACGGAAAAGGGGATTTCGATATGGATTTAAAATATAACTTATTTAAAAATATTCTAAGCAAAGCCCAGGAATGTAGTATACTATAAATTGAATAGATCGAATACTAATGATCCAAAGTGGATAACAAACGAGCTGAAGAACCTTATAGGTAAAAAGAGAGCGTGGTACAAAAGGATTAAGAATGGGGAAGTTAGTTTAGAACAGGAATTCGTACAATGGTTAGAAATGTTAAAAAAGAGATAAGGAAAGCAAAAAGAAACTACGAAGTTCGCAGAGCAGGGCAAGCGAAGACAAATCCTAAAGGGTTTTTTCAGTTATATCGAACTAAGACTAGGGAAAGGATAGGTCCATTAAAAACTGAGACAGTTCAAATAACGGATAATGACGAGGAGATGAGTAGTATTTTAATAAACATTTTAGACTGTATTTACTAAAGAGGAACTTAACTATATGCCTTCAGCCAAACAAGTAATGTGGGTGGGGACGAGGACAGGTTGACTAGTTTAGCAGTTACCAGGGAGGATGTAGTTAAACAAATAGTAAAACTCAAACCAAACAAATCCCCAGGGCCGGATGAAGTGTTTGCCAGGTTGCTTAAAGAATGCAAAGAGGAGCTTTCCGAGCCACTGTAGAGTTAGGCAGAGTGCCGGAGTCATGGAAGGTAGCTAATGTGGTATCAATTTTTAAGAAAGGAGATTGATCACTTGCGTCAAACTATCGGCCAATTAGCCTAACGTCTATTGTGGGAAAGTTACTTGAAGCGATAATTGCAAATACAATTCGTCTTCATCTTGAAAAACATAAATTAATAAATGAGTCGCAACATGGTTTTACAAATGGCCGTTCATGTTTAACAAATTTGCTATCTTTTTATTCCAGCATAGTTGAGGCAGTTGATAGTGGTAAGGATTGTGATGTTGTGAACCTTGACTTTAGCAAAGCTTTTGATACAGTACCACATGAAAGACTGATTAAAAAATAGAGGCTCATGGTATTGGGGGTGCTATATTAAGTTGGATTAGGGCATGGCTATTCCAAAGGAAACAGAGAGTTAGTATAAATGGAGTCAAGTCAGAGTGGGAAATGTTGTTAGTGGACTGCCTCAAGGCTCTGTCATGGGACCTCTGTGTTTATAATATATATAAATGATTTAAATTCAGGTTTGAGTAGCAACATTTGCAAATTTGCAGCCGATACAAAAATCGGGAGGGAATTAACACGAAACAAGACTCACTATCACTTCAAGTTGATCTAAATAGGGTTCTGAAATGGTCAAAGGATTGGCAGATGCAGTTTAATGCTGATAAATGTAAAGATTCAGGACAGCCATTGAAATAGTTAGGAGCAAGGGAGGAATCCCGATCATATGTGGCATTCTTCCAAGAAAGGGAGTGGGAAATGAATGGATGTCGAGGGCACTTGGTGTCAATTGCCGGCTGGAAAGATATTGCAAATCAAATGCAATATCTTTCATAGACAACTGGGAACACTTCTATGGAAGAAATGAAATGTATGCTCGTGATGGGGTGCATCTATCGAGGGCTGGGGTTGTTGCTGTTGCGAACTCGTTGGAACCAGTGGTTAGAGGTGTTTGTTTGGGTTTAAACTGTTAGTAGATAGTGGTATGGGAATTAATTTGGAGGAAGGAGGTAATAAAAGTATGTGTTTGTGGGAGAAAGGAATTGGCAAAATGATCAGGGAAAGAGAAGGGCCTCAAAATAACAATTCACTTAGGGTATATTACACTAACAGTAGAAGTCTAAGAAATAAAATTAACGAATTAAATGCTCTTGTCTGCACAGAAAAAATAGATATTATTGCACTTACCGAAACGTGGATGAATGTAGAAAATAGAGAACTATTAGCTGAATATCAAATAAATGGATTTAAACTATTTCACACAGATAGATATATTAGACGAGGAGGGGGAGTAGCCATATATGTTAGGGACAATTTGAAATGTAGTCTCAAAGAGGGAATCAAAACTGAGCCACACACAGAAACTATTTGGATAGAATTAAACGAAAAAGCAAATAATATTATAATAGGAGTTATATATAGGCCACCAAATTTAGACAGAATGGAAGCAAAGCATCTATGGGATGAAATATCTAGAGCATCTAGATCTAACAGTATTTATGTCATGGGTGACTTTAATTTTAGTGGAATAAACTGGTTGAACAAAACAGGGAATAGTGAAGCAGAAGATTTTCTAGAATTAATTGACGATTGCTTTCTTACGCAACACATTAAGGAACCAACGCGGGGAAATAATATTTTAGATTTAGTGTTAACTAACAGGGAAACACAAATTAAGGACATCGAAATAGGGAGTGAGCTAGGGAACAGTGATCACAAAGAAATCAGATTTAGCATAGAATGGAATAGACCTGTAGGAGAAAATTCTGTTAAAGTGCCAGATTTTCGAAAAGCTGATTTTAATAGCCTAAGAAATTTTTGGGTCAAATAGATTGGAAAGTCTTGGGTATGGGGTGTGGGCCGGTCTTGGAGCGAGACATGAACCCAGCGATAGGTGACGTAAAAGGGATTTCGATGTGGATTCAATATATAACTTATTTAAGAATATTCTAAACAAAGCACAGGAACGTAGTATACCATACAAATTGAATAGATCGAATACTAATGACCCAAAGTGGATAACAAAGAATTTGAAGAACCTTATAGGTAAAAAGAGAGCTTGGTACAAAAGGATTAAAAATGGGGAGGTCACTTTAGAACAGGAATTCGTACAACTGGTTAGAAATGTTAAAAAAGAGATAAGGAAAGCAAAAAGAAACTATGAAGTTCGCATAGCAGGGCAAGCAAAGACAAATCCTAAAGGTTTTTTCAGTTATATCGAACTAAGACTAGGGAAAGGATAGGTCCATTAAAAACTGAGACAGGTCAAATAACGGATAATGACAGGAGATGAGTAGTATTTTTAACAAATATTTTATATCTGTATTTACTAAAGAAGAACTTAACAATATGCCTTCAGCCGAACAAGTCTATGTGGGTGGGGACGAGGACAGGTTGACTAGTTTAGCAGTTACCAGGGAGGATGTAATTAAACAATTAGTAAAACTAAACCAAACAAATCCCCAGGGCCGGATGAAGTGTTTGCCAGGGTGCTTAAAGAATGCAAAGAGGAGCTTTCCGAGCCACTGTCAACCATATTTAATAAATCAATAGAGTTAGGCAGAGTGCCAGAGTCATGGAAGGTAGCTAATGTGGTACCAATTTTTAAGAAAGGAGATAGATCACTTGCGTCAAACTATCGGCCAATTAGCCTAACGTCTATTGTGGGAAAGTTACTTGAATCGATAATTGCAAATACAATTCGTCTTCATCTTGAAAAACATAAATTAATAAATGAGTCGCAACATGGTTTTACAAATGGCCGTTCATGTTTAACAAATTTGCTATCTTTTTATTCCAGCATAGTTGAGGCAGTTGATAGTGGTAAGGATTGTGATGTTGTGTACCTTGACTTTAGCAAAGCTTTTGATACAGTGCCACATGAAAGACTAATTAAAAAAATAGAGGCTCATGGTATTGGGGTGCTATATTAAGTTGGATTAGGGCATGGCTATTCCAAAGGAAACAGAGAGTTAGTATAAATGGGGTTAAGTCAGAGTGGGATAATGTTGTTAGTGGAGTGCCCCAAGGCTCTGTCCTGGGACCTCTGTTGTTTATAATATATATAAATGATTTAGATTCAGGTTTGAGTAGCAACATTTGCAAATTTGCAGATACTAAAATCGGTAGAGAAATTAACACGAAAGAAGACTCTGTATCGCTTCAAGTTGATCTAAATAGGGTTTTAATATGGTCAAAAGACTGGCAGATGCAGTTTAATGCCAATAAATGTAAAGTTTTGAGGCTAGGTAATGATGATAGAGTTACAAGATACGAGCTAGATGATGTTGAGATTGCGAAGTCCGATTGCGAAACGGATCTGGGGTTATGATTAGTAAGAATTTAAAAACAAAAGGATCAATGCACTGTGACGGTAAAGTAGTGGAGTATGGTGGTCGGCAGTCTTCCACTGGCAGATGTTAAGGCCGGGCCACACATAATATTACAAAGAAAAAAAAAAGAAAAAAAGAATGACTGCGTGTTTCATAATCTGTGGTAAGGTAAGGGAAGAGACATAAAACACAATAATAAACAATGCTCTTTAATAACACTAAAAAACAAATTGAAATAAAGGCAAAAATCTTGGCTTAATGGTGCAGAACAACAAGTGGAAAATAAACTGAACATAAAACTGGATTACATTAAAGGGAGGAGAAGTGACATACAATAACAAGCAAAAATAATATAGTGCTGGGAATATGCTCTAGCTATAACCTCTATTTGATCACACGAGGTGAGTCAACCTAGGTGTTCATAGCATGAGAGCACTAGATATTCTGGTGAGAGACTTGCTGGACAGTTCTGACATTGGCTTGCGAGGAATGTGATTGGCGTGGAGCTGGAGTGGTGTGTTGTTGAACGGCCAATGAGAACGCAGGGTGTCCAGTAACAAGTAGTTTGTCTGGGACTGTAGCCGTCGGCGCGACCAGGTGTGCAGAAGTGGGGGGAGGAGGGAGTTGCAGGTGCGTGTGGCTGTCTTGATATATCGTTAAGCCACTAAGAAACGTATCTTCGATATTGTTGAGAACGTGACGATGAGAAGATATAGCAGGCTAAATCTCTGGGAAGAGATTATCGTCACAGCACGAATGTTCGTAATAAGGCAAATAGGACACTGGGATTTATTAGTCGAAGCGTTAGTAACAAGACACCTGGTGTGGTTCTTCAGCTATATCTTGCTCTGGTTAGGCCCCATTTAGCTTATGCAGATCAGTTTTGGTCGCCGTACTATAGAATGGACATAAATTCACTTGAACGTGTCCAGCGTAGGATGACTAAGTTAATTCCTCAAATTAGAAATCTTTCAGATGAAGAAAGATTAACAAAGCTTAAATTGCATTCACTGGAAAGGCGAAGAGTTAGGGGTGACATGATAGAGGTTTACAAGTGGATAAATGGACACAACAAAGAGGATATTAATAGGGTATTAAAAGTATCAACACAAGACAGAACACGAAACAATGGGAATAAATTGGATAAATTTAGATTTAGGAAAGACTTGGGTAAATACTGGTTCGGTAACATGGTTGTTAATTTGTGTAACCAATTACCGCGTAAGTGGTGGAGGTGGGGTCCCTCGATTGTTACAAGCGCAGGTTGGACATGTATATGAGTGGGATTGGGTGGTTATAATAGGAGCTGCCTCGTATGGGCCAATAGGCCTTCTGCAGTTGCCTTTGTTCTTATGTTCTTATGAGTCAATAGTGTCTGCCTCATGTGGGTCAATAGTAGCTGTCTCTTGTGGGTCAATAGTAGCTGCCTCGTGTGGGTCAATAGTAGCTGCCTCGTGTGGGTCAATAGTAGCTGTCTCTTGTGGGTCAATAGTAGCTGCCTGGTGTGGGTCAATAATAGCTGCCTCACGTGGGTCAATAGTAGCTGCCTCGTGTGGGTCAATAGTAGCTGTCTCTTGTGGGTCAATAGTAGCTGTCTTTTGTGGGTCAATAGTAGCTGCCTCGTGTGGGTCAATAGTAGCTGCCTCGTGTGGGTCAATAGTAGCTGCCTCGTGTGGGTCAATAGTAGCTGTCTCTTGTGGGTCAATAGTAACTGCCTCGTGTGGGTCAATAGTAGCTGCCTCGTGTGGGTCAATAGTAGATGCCTCACGTGGGTCAATAGTAGCTGCCTCGTGTTGGTCAATAGTAGCTGCCTCGTGTGGGTCAATAGTGGCTGCCTCGTGTGGGTCAATAGTAGCTGCCTCGTGTGGGTCAATAGTAGCTGCCTCGTGTGGGTCAATAGTAGCTGCCTCGTGTGGGTCAATAGTAGCTGCCTCGTGTGGGTCAATAGCAGCTGCCACGTGTGGGTTAATAGTAGCTGCCTCGTGTGGGTCAATAGTAGCTGCCTCGTGTGGGTCAATAGTAGCTGGCTCGTGTGGGTCAATAGTAGCTGCCTCGTGTGGGTCAATAGTAGCTGCCTCGTGTGGGTCAATAGTAGCTGCCTCGTGTGGGTCAATAGTAGCTGCCTGGTGTGGGTCAATAGTAGCTGCCTCATGTGGGTCAATAGTAGCTGCCTCTTAAGGGTCAATAGTAGCTGCCTTGTGTGGGTCAATAGTAGCTGCCTCGTGTGGGTCAATAGTAGCTGCCTCGTGTGGGTCAATAGTAGCTGCCTCTTAAGGGTCAATAGTAGCTGCCTCGTGTGGGTCAATAGTAGCTGCCTCGTGTGGGTCAATAGTAGCTGCCTCATGTGGGTCAATACTAGCTGCCTCGTAAGGGTCATTAATAGCTGCCTCGTAAGGGTCATTAATAGCTGCCTCGTAAGGGTCATTAATAGCTGCCTCGTAAGGGTCATTAATAGCTGCCTCGTGTGGGTCATTAATAGCTGCCTCGTAAGGGTCATTAATAGCTGCCTCGTGTGGGTCAATAGTAGCTGCCTGGTGTGGGTCAATAGTAGCTGCCTCGTAAGGGTCAATAGTAGCTGCCTCATATGGGTTAATAGTAGCTGCCTCGTCTGGGTCAATAGTAGCTGCCTCTTGTGGGTCAATAGTAGCTGCCTCGTGTGGGTCAATAGTAGCTGCCTCTTGTGGGTCAATAGTAGCTGCCTCGTGTTGGTCAATAGTAGCTGCCTCGTTTGGGTTAATAGTAGCTGCCTCGTGTGGGTCAATAGTAGCTGCCTCGTCTGGGTCAATAGTAGCTGCCTCGTCTAGGTCAATAGTAGCTGCTCTCATGTGGGCCAATAGTAGCAGCCTCGTGTGGGTCATGAGGCAGCTACGAGGAGAGACTACGGGAATTAAACCTCACGTCACTGGGAGACAGAAGTGTTAGAAGGGACATGATTACCACATACAAGATTCTCAGTGGAATCGATGGGGTAGATAAAGACAGATTATTTACTACAAGGGGCACACGCAGTAGGGGACACAAGTGGAAATAGAGTACCCAAATGAGCCACAGAGACGGTAGAAAGATTTTTTCAGTGTCAGAGTAGTAGACAAATGGAATGCATTATTAAGTGATGTGGTGGAGACTCCATACACATTTTTAAGTGTAAATGATGATAGAGCCCAGTAGGCTCACGAACCTGAACATTAGTTGATTGACAGTTGAGAGGCGGGACCAAAGAGCCAGAGCTCATCCCCCGCAATCACAATTAGGTAAGTACAATTAAGTAAGTAAACACACACACACACACATGAGGCTGAACACCATAACCGGTTGCTGTACCTTGCTCCTGGCCTAGACCCCCAACACACACACGAGGCTGAACACCATAACTGGTTGCTGTACCTTGCTCCTGGCCTAGACCCCAACACACACATGAGGCTGAACACCATAACCAGTTGCTGTACCTTGCTCCTAGCCTAGACCCCAACACACACATGAGGCTGAACACCATAACCGGTTGCTGTACCTTGCTCCTGGCCTAGACCCCAACACACACATGAGGCTGAACACCATAACCGGTTGCTGTACCTTGCTCCTGGCCTAGACCCCAACACACACACGCACGAGACTGAACACTGTAACACGGGTGATTCGTTCTTACACGGGTGTATCATTGTACACGGGAACTCCGTTCTTTTACCTTTAATCTTCTTTTACCTACACCCTGTTCTTAATCTTTATTCACTTGTCAATACCAAGGGACCCCCAGAGCTATACTTGAGCCTACCCCATGCCACGTGGTCTTAAGCCATTGACCGACTTAAGATTCTACAACCTTATGACGTGAAAACAGACTTCTAGCACGACACACGAATCGCCTTGCGCTGCCACCACCAGACCATTACCACTGAGCAGTGACCGAGGTCTGGATCGATCATGTTAATCAATAAACCTTGGGGCTTTATCCACACTAGTAATATATAAACTGGATTTTACGTTAAGTGTGGAATTAATTAAATATCAAAGTAATAGTAAATTCTGATTCGGTGTTAGAATGCGGCCCAACTGAACTAGGCCACGCTACCCACATGGTCCCGTACAATGCAAATAAATTACACAAAATGGAAATTAATAAAAAGACAATTTACTATCTAAATGGTTTATTCAAAACTAAACAAAATCTAATATCAAAACACTCCCTAAACTGAGCACGCCCTGACATGAAAAGCAATGAGTTGAACTAATGCCCTATACCAACTCTTATAGCAAATTCTACCTTGAGGCGACCAGCTCAGTGTTAGTGCTAGGTCTTGGGCAAATGGGTTGAGGCCACCTGCCCGGGCCGCTCCTCTTATCACACTGTCTTTCCACCCGTCTCCCCCCTCCTCGCTCAGCTCGTTGCTGCCGTGAGGGAGGCTTAGTGGGCGGCTGCCGGAGTGTGATGCTCCTTGAGACAGTCCTCTGTCCTTTTGTAGCCTTGTGCTCCTGCTGCTGTCCTCTCAAATTTTGCTGAGCACCTTTTCCTTTTCCTTCTGTTTCGTTTTTCTCCCACCTCTTCTCCTATTTGCTTGACGTTTTCTGCTGACCATTTGCTTGTTTTGGTAATTCCTTTGGACTTCCTCTATTTTGACGCCCGGGTGCTTGGGGAGGCATAATCTTGAACCCGTAGAACTGTAGTACCCAACGTCTCGAGCGAGGGGAACCTTTTATTGTCAATCCCCCTTTCGTCACTGAACCCGATCTCGACGGACTGTCGGTTCTTAAGGTGGCGTTTGTGGGGCATATACTCACGACGCACCCTTGGGAGGCCCCGGTATGATCGGCGATAGCTTCTTGTTGGGTGTCCTGCCTCTAATTGTGGCTCCATGGTGGGTGTGGGGGCACATTCGTGAATGAATATTCCTTTTCATAGCGATGATAAATACTGTTTCCCCTGTTTCTGCTTTACATACTCAGGCTCGTGGGGTGGGCGACCAAGCCCCCGAGTCGGTCCGTGTTGGAAGACCGGGCTCTGTAGCCTCCACTACATTGTGCCCCGTCCTTGCTCCTCCCTTGGCTTCTCTGACTCCTCCCCTCGGCTCCCCTCCCTCTGTGGTTGGGTCGAGCCCCAGGCCCCCAGTGGTGACTACCTAGTCCCCTGGCGCGGCTTCGTCTCTCATTGTGACTACTGCACCTTTTACCCCCATGACCTCCGGAAGTTCTCATCGCCATTCCCACCACGGCCACACTCGCACGATCCCTTCCCGTAATAGTACTTACAACACCTTGTTTGGTCCCGCTACGTGGGCTAAATACTTTGATCTCCACCATCTGGATTCTACTCCTCCCGACGATTTCTCCCTCCATAAACACCTTGTTGATTCAGTAGATGCCTGTTACTTTTAACTCCACCAGTTACGGTACGTGTGTCGTCGCTGCTCCTTCTCAGGATGCAGCTACTCGCTTAGCCGCTTTGTCCTGCATTGGCGAGACCCCTGTCCGGGTCTCCAAGAACGTTCGGTTAAATGCCAGTGTTGGCACTGTTCTCCTCCCACACCATGTTGCATCTGGTGTTCGGGACCTCAAAGATTGCCAGGAGGATATTAAACATATCCTCGAAGCCCAGGCCATTCTTTCCTCCAGGTGGACACGTTTACTCGACTCCCTCGTGGTCATCGCCGTCAGGCCCTTCGAGTTGTAAAAATCACCTTTGATAGTAGGGCCCTTCCGCCCTTTGTTATTCTTGCTGGTGCCAGATGTTCCGTTCAGGAGTACATTCCCTCTCCTAGACTATGCAATAAGTGTTGGAAGTTCGGGCACGGTGTCCTCAAATGCACCAGTACTGTGTACCTGTGCCCCTTGTGTGGGGACGATAGTCATTCTAAGTCCGAGTGCGCGTCTCCCCAAGCTCGCTGCCTCAATTGCAGTGAAGCGCACCCTACCTTCTCCCGCTCGTGTATGCACTACAAAATCGAGGATGCCGTCCTCAACTTGAAGCACCGTGATCGTCTGTCTTTTCCTGAAGCGAGACGGGAAGTTCGTCGTCTCACCCCTTTCGCGGGCGTCTCCTACGCACGCATGTTGCGTTCTACCTCTCCTCATCCTTCCCGTCTTCCTCAGTCTCACAACCGTTTCCAGGCGTTAAACCCGACCACACCCACCACCACCTCCCCTATTCCTTTGCCTCTTGTCCTCGGAGGTATAGGGATGGAGGTTGGGGTTGGTATAGGAATTGAGGATGGGGTTGGTATAGGAGGTGGGGTTGGGGTTGTTGTAGTGACGGGTGAGGTGTACATAGGTGTTGTGGTATTGGTGTTATGTGAGGTAGTTCCTGCTGTTGGTGTGGTTGTTCATGTTCCCGTTGAAAAGGTTGCTGGTCATGTTCCCTACTTAACGAAGTGGGACGTCCTACCGTACTAACTGATGCCCCCTGCCCAGCTCCCTGTGTCCCCTGTTGGCATGGCGTCGATGATGTAGTTGGGGGAACCCAAGACGAATGCCCCCACTCTTGGGACGAATCCTCGTGAGATTCCCCACTCATGTCTATAACCGTATGTGTACCAGAATAGGAAGATACCCTCGACTGCCCAGTCCCATGCCGAACCCGTGACCCCGTCGCCTCAGTCCCACTGACTCCACCTGTGACGTCAGCTAAGCTACCTGAGTGGTCCACCAGGTCCCCCGTGGTGTCGGAGGAGATGCTGTCCTCTAAACTTTCACTCCCACTGGTCCCTACTGACTGGTCGCTGTCTGGGTTAAACATTCCCTGTGATTCCCGGTGTGCTATGCCTCTTGTAACTACCCTTTAACTCATCCGCGACCCGGACTCTCACTACAACCGTGAACTTACACAAATAACACCAAAAAAATTCACAACTTTTCCAAAAGAGAAAACTACTAAATTCCCAAAAATAAGAAATACAACAATTAATCGAGAGAATCGCTGAAGTGAATCCGATGAATGAGCGTCTGCCCCGCACTCGTGTCTGACCATGAAATAACCCTCAGTTCTATTACTGAAAGCTAAGTCCTGTACGTTAAAAAGTTAAAGAATCTAATTTATATAAACCAATTAAAATGACAAGGTAACTAACACTCAGCACTCGTGATGGATTAATTACGAATATTTACTATACTTGAACACTAGACGCACTTGAAGTAAACAGCTGGCCACTGATGACTGATGGAGCGGGACCAGCTGCACTGAAAAACACAAGTCCAGCGCTTATCCGCTTAAACTTAAAAATCTAAATTTTTATTCTGAAGGAAAATAACTAGTTTTACGTTAATAACCACTCTAGAGATAAATATAGACACCTAGGACATATATTTGCTTGCCAAAATTGAATTTTCACCAAAAACTGCGTTTTTACCTCAATGCTGAACTCTGCCAATTTTTCTGCACCCGGAAAAAAATCTATTACCCCAAATATCTCAAAACTCCCCTAAGTCGCAAAAATGGGGTTTTCGTTCACCCATATAAATACATTATTACTTAATACTGGTGATGTACACAGAACAATACTGACACCTCAGGTGGTTTCAACACTCATTAATTCGAATTTTCATCAAAATCCGAGGTTTTCACCTCAACTGAACTCTGACAAAAATACAACATGATTTTCTCGAAAATAACTAAATTCGGCAAAAATGTAATTATCACTTTTAATGCTTAAGAACAGAATGACGTCCCTTGCGCACACTA
>WNGS01159931.1:25277-38066 GCA_020271785.1 Procambarus virginalis
GAAAAATCCGAGAAGCAACAGAAGAATCCATGGTATAATAGGGCATGTATGGAAACAAGAAACTGAACAAAAGGCGTGGAGGAACTTCCGGAATAACAGAACACCAGAAAGCCAGAGAGATACCAGAGAACCAGGAATGAGTACGTCAGGTGTGAGAAGAGAAGCAGAGAAAAGTTATGAAAATGATATAGCAACAAAGCCAAGACCAATCAAAGATACTCCACAGTCACATCAGAAGGAAATAACAGTGAAAGAACAGGTAGTGAAACTTAGAACAAGCGAGGACAGTTATACAGAGAATGACAAAGAGTGTGTGAAGAACTCAACAAGAGGTCCAGGAGGTCTTCACACTTAGAACAGGTGAGGTCACTGTGCTAGGAGAGGGAGGTATACCAGGCGGCCTTGGAAGAGTTCGAAATTACGAAAGAGGAGGTCAAGAGACACCTGCTGGATCTGGATGTTAGAAAGGCTGTTGGTCCAGACGGGATCTCGCCATGGGTACCGAAAGAGTGTGCAGAGGCACTTTGCTTGCCACTCTCCATAGTGTATAGTAGGTCACTGGAGACGGGAGACCTACCAGAAATATGGAAGACGGCGAATGTGGTCCCAATATACAACAAGGCGACAGGAAAGAGGCACTGAACTACAGGCCAGTGTCCTTGACTTGTATACCATGCAAGGTGATGGAGAAGATCGTGAGAAAAAACCTGGTAGCACATCTGGAGAGAAGGGACTTCGTGACAAATCGCCAACATGGGTTCAGGGAGGGTAAATCTTGTCTCACTGGCTTAACAGAAATCTACGACCAGGTGACAAAGATTAAGCAAGAAAGAGAAGGCTGGGCCGACTGCATTTTCTTAGATTGTCGGAAAGCCTTTGACACAGTACCTCATAAGAGGCTAGTACATAAGCTGGACAGACAGGCAGGTGTAGCTGGTAAGGTTCTCCAGTGGATAAGGGAGTACCTAAGCAATAGGAAGCAGAGAGTTACGGTGAAGGGTGAGACCTCCGATTGGCGTGAAGTCACCAGTGGAGTCCCACAGGGCTCTGTACTCGGTCCTATCTTGTTTCTGATATATGTAAATGATCTCCCGGAGGGTATCGATTCATTTCTCTCAATGTTTGCGGACGATGCCAAATTATGAGAAGGATTAAGACAGAAGAGGACTGTTTGAGGCTTCAAGAAGACCTAGACAAACTGAAGGAATGGTCGAACAAATGGTTGTTAGAGTTTAACTCAACCAAATGTAATGTAATGAAGATAGGTGTAGGGAGCAGGAGGCCAGATACAAAGTATCATCTGGGAGAGGAAATTCTTCAGGAGTCAGAGAAAGAAAAAGACCTGGGGGTTGATATCACGCCAGACCTGTTTCCTGAAGCCCATATCAAGAGGATAACATTAGCGGCATATGCCAGGCTGGCCAACATACGAACGGCATTCAGAAACTTGTGTAAAGAATCATTCAGAACTTTGTATACCACATATGTCAGGCCAATCCTGGAGTATGCAGCCCCAGCATGGAGTCCATATCTAGTCAAGGATAAGACTAAACTGGAAAAGGTTCAAAGGTTTGCCACCAGACTTGTACCCGAGCTGAGAGGTATGAGCTAGGAGGAGAGACTACGGGAATTAAACCTCACTTCGCTGGAAGACAGAAGAGTTAGGGGTGACATGATCACCACATTCAAGATTCTGAAGGGAATTGATAGGGTAGATAAAGACAGGCTATTTAACACAAGGGGCACATGCACAAGGGAACACAGGAGGAAACTGAGTGCCCAAATTAGCCACAGAGATATTAGAAAGAACTTTTTTAGTGTCAGAGTGGTTGACAAATGGAATGCATTAGGAAGTGATGTGGTGGAGGCTGACTCTATAAACAGTTTCAAGTGTAGATATGATAGAGCCCAGTAGGCTCAGGAACCTGTACACATGTTGATTGACAGTTGAGAGGCGGGACCAAAGAGCCAGCGCTCAAACCCCGCAAGCACAGTTAGGTGAGTAGAAATAGGTGAGTACACACACAGACACACACTCACACACACACACAGCCACGGAAACAAAACTCTCAAGAATCATAACAAATACGGTGTTCCCCCCAGGTCTACGCTGTAATTAGGAAAGATAGGGAGGGTAGGGAAGGAGGCGGAGTGGCCCTACTCATGAGAAAGGAATGAAGATTCAAGGAGATGGTTATCCCAGGCTGTGAAGGGTTTAGAGACTACATAACAGGCAACATGACGATGGGAAGACCAAGAGTAGTAGTAGCAGTGATATATAACCCTCCACCAAACGACAGAAGACCCAGGCAAGAGTATGACAGAAACAACATGGCAATTAACAATATACTTGTGAGGGCAGCCTCTGCTGCCTGTTGAATTCGATCCCTTCTGCTCGTCAAGGGTGACTTCAGTCACGGAAGGATAAACTGGGAGATCAAGGATCCGCATGAAGGAGAGGATACATGGAGAGCTAAACTACTGGAGGTGGCACCAAGAATCATTTTAAGCCAACATGTCAGGAAACCCACAAGAATGAGGGGAAACAGTAAACCAGCGAGACTCGACCTAGTATTTACTCTGAATTACTCCGACATAAGGAAAATTGACTTCGAGGCCCCAGTATTAATGAGCGATCAGTTTACTGACATTTGAGTATCAGGTCGAAGAACGGCTAAAGTACTCGAGAATGGAAACAGGAAGCTAAAGGCTAGCATTCCGTAAGGGAAACTATGAGGAGATGAGAAAATTCCTAAAGGATATAACATGGGAAACAGAGCTTAGGGAAAGACGGCCCAAAACATGATGGAATACATCACACAGAAATGTAAGGAGGCAGCAGAAAAGTTTGTCCTGGCCCAACAGGTTAAAAAAATATGAAATGCAGATGAGAAACCCATGGTTTAATCAGAGATGTAAGCTATCTAAGCAAGTAAATAAAAGAAAATGGAGAAACTATAGAAATAACAGCAGAGAAGGCACCAGAGAGCCAGGAATTAATACGTCAGGGTGAGACGAGAGGCAGAAGGACAATATGAAAACGACATAGCAAGCAAGGCTAAGACTGAACCCAAATTGCTACACAGCCACATCAAGAGAAAGAGAACAGTGAAGGAACAGGTAATGAAACTGAGGATAGGGGCAGACAGATTCACTACAAACGACAAAGTGTACGAGGAACTCAATAGGAAATTCCAGGAAATCTTCACATTAGAGGAAGGAGAAGTTCCAGAGATAATAGAAGGAATAGTTAACCAAGCACCACTAGAGGAATTTGAGATTACCTGTGGGGATGTAAGAAAGCTTTTGCTAGAGTTGGATGTGACAAAGGCTATAGGCACGGATGGAATATCGCCATGGGTACTAAAGGAAGGAGCAGAAGCACTGTGTCTGCCACTCTCCATGTTGTATAAAAAATCACTGGTAACAGGAGAACTGCCAAAAATTTGGAAGACAGCAAACGTAGTCCCAATATACAAGAAGGGGGATAGACAGGAGGCACTGAACTACAGGCCAGTGTCCCTAACCTGCATGTCATGCAAATTATTGGAGAAAATTGTGCGAAAAAAGCTAGTGGAACATCTGGAGCAAAGGAGCTTTGTGACACAACACCAACATGGTTTCAGGTATGGTAAGTCATGCCTCACAGGATTAATTGAAGTCTACTATCAGGCAACAAGCCTCAGACAAGAAAGAGAGGGGTGGGCAGATTGCATGTTTTTGCATTACCAGAAAGCTTTTGACACAGTTCCACACCAGAGACTAATGCGAAAGCTAGAGATGCAGGCAGGAGTGAAAGGGAAGGTTCTCCACTGGATAAGGGAGTACCTAAGTAACAGAAGACAGCGAGTCACTGTGCGGGGTGAGGTCTTGGATTGGCAAGACGTCACCAGTGGAGTCCCGCAGGGTTCAGGCCTTGGACCCATACTGTTTCTTATATATGTAAATGATCTTTCAAGTGGTATAGAATCATTCCTCTCATTGTTTGCTGATGATGCAAAAATTATGAGGAGGATTAAGACGGAGGAAGATAGTGTGAGGCTACAAGATGACGTAGACAGATTGAATGAATGGTCCAACAAATGGCTACTAAGGTTCAACCCGAGTAAATGTAAGGTAATGAAACTAGGCGGTGGAAACAGGAGGCCAGACACAGGATACCGATTGGGTGATGAAGTCTTTCACGAAACGAACAGAGTGCGGCCTGGTTGATGGGGTTTTGGGAGTTCTTCTACTCCCCAAGCCCGGCCCGAGGCCAGGCTTGACTTGTGAGAGTTTGGTCCACTAGGCTGTTGCTTGGAGCGGCCCGCAGGCCCACATACCCACCACAGCCCGGCTGGTCCGGAACTCCTTGGAGGAATAAATCTAGTTTCCTCTTGAAGATGTCCACGGTTGTTCCGGCAATATTTCTTATGCTTGCTGGGAGGACGTTGAACAACCGCGGACCTCTGATGTTTAAGTGAAAGATCTGAGAGTTGATATCACACCAAACCTGTCTCCTGAAGCCCACATGAAAAGAATAACATTTGCATCGTATTCGAAGCTGGCTAACATCAGAACTGCCTTCAGGAACCTGTGTAAGGAATCATTCATAAAAAAAAAGTTTATGTATTAGTAAATGAAGAACCATTAACGTATAATAATTTATTGTATATACAAAACAATTAATGAAAATTTTTCTGTAACTCCCTGGGATTATGTGTATATGGTTTGCGTTATAGACGTAATTGTTAATGTAAAATTCTTCCTGAGGTCTGATTAAGACCTTTTGTGCCCTCTGTAATCATTTTTGCGCTACAGCTCACAGGATAAATATGGAGAGGACATATAATAGTCACTTCCGGAGACAACAATCAATCAATCAGTATGATAAAAATAAGATGGGTGATATCTTAGTAGCCCTGGAGACGACAGAGTCTGGTAGATCAATTACAGACTTTAGGATGGCTGAAGACATACGAAAGCGTACAAACAGCGAAAATATCGACCAGAACGGTGAATGTTTCGCCATGTTACATTCCCCTTGTAAAATGTTTCGGTTTACCGTCCCTGTGGCGAAGTGGTAACACACTCGCCTGTCGTTTCGCGAACGCTTTGGCCTGGGTTCGTATCCTGGCCGGGGAGGATTTACTGGGCGTCAATCCTTAACTGTAGCTTCTGTTCACCCAGCAGTGAGTGGGTACCTGTTGTTAAACGATTTGGCGGGTCGTATTCCGGGGAAAATTAGGCTTAAGGAATTGCGAAAAACGCTACGCGTACTAGTGGTTTTACAAGAATATAAGATATCTTAGTAATAAGAACTTGTATATATAAACAAATAATAAATATTAATGAATAAATAAATAAGTAAATAAATAAATAAATGTTTTTTTTAAATAAATCAAGTTTTTACTAGCATGGAGATACATATTAAGATGCGTAGATGAATTTCAGAAAACATCCGCAGAACATAACACTATTGAACAGCCAAAAATAATACAAATAAGACAGCATAATACAAGCAGTGACAGTCAGGTAGTAGACAAATTGCAGCAAGAAGTAAATCCGCAAAAGTGTAATGCAATGCAAATGGGAAAGGAAAAAGGGGCATATTACATTAAAAGGGGAAGACTTCAGGAATCGAAATGAAATTGAAATTTGAGAGAGTATATATTTCCAAGATAACAAAGGATTCCAATATATACAACCAAAATGACTTAAACAAGCTACATAAATAAGTGCGATAATGGTTTCTGGAGTTCAACACCAGCAAGTGCAAGATGATGGCAATACGAACAGGAGCCAGGAGACCAAAAGGCCAGCACACGATGACAGGAAACTACCTCCCTGTAATGACAAGGGAAAAAAACTGGAAGTGGACATAACACCAAACCTAGCTCCAGAGGCTCATTCAAATAGGATAACGTCAGCAGCATACTCTACACAGGCAAAAGGCAGGAATCAGTTAAGTACCCTAAACAAGAAGGCTTTTAAATCACTTTTAAATCGTCTATGTGAGACCAGTTTTACAGTATGCCGCCCATCGCGGAGCCCCAATCTTATAAAACACACAACGAAACTCGAAAAGGTTCAGAAATTTGCGAGGAATGAGGTAGGAATAGAGACTGAAGGAACGATAGAAAAGTAGGAGAGAGAGGAGGTAACATCAGCAGTATATGGGACGCTGGTAAACATTAGAATGACATTTAAAAACCTAAATAACAATTCTTTAACGCTATCCACACAGCCTATGTTAGATAAATACTGAAATATGCTGCACCGGCCTGGAATCTAAGAATAATCAGATAAGCTAGAATCAAAGCACAAAACTGAAAAACGAGATTTGCAGCAAGATTAGTATCAGTGTAGTGGGGAAGGTTTTTATGATGTGAAGTGTAAGGGAAAATTTACTGATATGTGAAAAAAGGAGAGAATATTTTAATATTAAAAGGCGGATAAATTAATTAAATGTCACGCAGTGTACAGGAGTCAAATAGAACAATAAAAATTACAATACAAAGTGTAATATAATGCACACATACAATTTAAATTCAAATATATGAAAGGACGAATCATAAACAGACAACACAATTATTTAGAATTAAAGTAAAACAGTTTATAGGCTTGCATTTACATTTCTATTTGTTTGGCGCATGGAAGAAATCAACACGCAGACAAGGAAACATTTATCACTCTGCATAATTAAACAGCTGTCTGCAGCAGTGAGAAAGCACACCGGTGAGCGCCCCCTCGACCTCTCTGCCTTGAGCCTGCTCTCCGGCCCCTGTTGAGAGTGTCGCCACCCACCTCGAATTGGAGGGATTATCCTACGTTGGATTACTGCGTGGTTATTGCAGACAATGTAGACTGTTTACATAATGGTGTTAAATCCTAGGAGGAAATCGGTGTAAGCGGAGTTCCATGGAACCTCTGTTGTTCACTAAATAAATGATTTAGATTCAAGATTGAGCAGCAATATTGGCGATTTTAAAGAGGATGAAAAAACCGGAAGGAAAATAAATTCAGAAAAACCAAAATCACAAGCTTTTTTATGCCTTTTTTGTCAATCAAGAAGACACAAGTTGATCGATCTAACTTTTAAAGTGGACGAAAAATGACAAGTGTCGTTCATTACTGAAAAAGGTAAGGTTTTTGCCAATGCTAACAAAATGAAACACGGTATTTGTCTCTGGGTAGTAAGTGCAAATTCCTGATTGCTTGTGTCTTCAAAGTGTAGTAAATTACTATAGTTCCCCTTTGACTTAACCTGTACTTTTGACAGCTTAGGGCAGATATCTTAAAGGTTATTGAAAGCTGCCGACTTATTATCAGGAGGTGTGGCAGTTTGTCACACCTAAGCCAGTGGCCTTGGACCCGCGGAAACGAAAGGACAAGATTAAATTACGAAGTCTGAATGCGAACAAAATGTAGGAGTCATGTTTAACAGGGATCTATCAAGCAAATAGAATATGGGATTTATTTCCATCAGCGTTAGCATTAAGACCTCAAATGTTATTACTGAGTGGTATCTTTCCCTTGTTAAGCTCCATTTAGATTATACAGTTCAGGTATGTTCTCCGTACTGCAGAGTGGACAAAACTTCACTTAAATGTGTACATTGCCGGGTGACAACAGTAATCCGTGTTCTTATATTACGCCAACGTCATCATCCTCTGAACAGGACGTCACTTGTACACATTTTCTCTGCCACGAATACACAGCTTGACAGACGATTATATTTTTGTTACATATATAAAGATAAATAATACAATTTAAATTTTTTTTATGGTATTAGAAAACTGGCAGTCATTACATAAGAAGTAAGAGGACTAAACAACGCTAATAAATTATGGAAAGAATCTCAGAAAACTAGAAAAGAAACCCTGAGAAAATGGTCACAACATATGACGCTGAGCGGAAGAGACAAGATGGGGAAGGACAGACTCTTTAAAATGAGTGAAAGTAGGAAAGAGAAAGCAGGAGAAACCTGGAAATGCATATTGAAGAAATATATAAAAGGAGTGTAATAATACATAATAACGCAACAACAAAGCCAGTAGACGGGACATGGAGAGCTAGACCTCACCTGCTGTAATTCCTGGTAAGTAAAGGGAAGCAAATAGCTCAACTCTGTCCATGCCCCTCTCCCTCCTAACCCTCCCTCCCCCTTCTTTCCCCTAACATAATCTTCTCCCCTCTGCTTAATATCGCCCCTGGCCATGAACTTCCCTCTTATCACACAATCTCTCCCCTCCTTCAGCCTAGGCCTCATTTCTCCCACATTCTACCCCTTCGGCCTAAACACATCCCTCACTGGTCTTACCTCGTCTCAAACCCTCTCCTACCTTCTAGACTACCTACCCTCCCCCATCCGTTCCACCCCCCAACCACACACCCTCCCCCGCCGCCAACGTCTGCAACAAGTCCTCCAGGAATGATAGTATTCATAGTAGCTATTTGGTCGAAAGTACCAATATGTAGTGATGGACTGCCAGTAAACCATTTATGTACTATTAATTGCATAGAGTCAAGACAAAATATAGCTAAAAACCAACTTAAATATTCTAGGCCTAGTATACATATGCATATGTACTATATTAGGCCTAGGATTTTTAGGAGAGGTTAGGTTATGTTTTATATTTACGTAGCGGTTTAAATAGTTTCTGGTTTGTCCAAATTGTTAATATAAAAGTCAACTTTCTGGCGGTCCATCAATAGATATTGGTACTTTCCACTAAATAATTACTACAAGTACTCTCATATCAGGAGGCTGGGCGGCACTCTGTGGCTGGTTTGAACTACACTGCTGTTACGGTAACAACACCGTTGCTGGAAAGTGTGGCGGCGATTTCGGCGTCATCTATAGACCTGCACTACAACTCCAAGGCATAAGGTGAGACGCAGACAACGCCATCTGTTGGCGAAGGTGTAGCGTCGGTGAAAGGCTCTTGTTTCATACCTCAGTTAAGAGGTGAGGTCGATGATAAAGACGACCTCTGGTGAGTGATGTAACTACATCAACGCCATCTAGATTGTGCATACGATTGCAATTTCAGTTCCCTGGTGAAAGAGTGTCATTCAATGTTATCCCTGTATACTTTCTGTCTGGCTAATGACTTTTATGTTCACAGAGGTTACGTGAAGAGTCTATTGCACTGTAGTAATCAGTTCATCTTGGACAGTCCAGAACTCCTGACCTGTTTCCTGAGAGGACGAGTGGCTGCTGTCGGTAATAGTGTGTGTGTTGGCAGTTGTACTTGTGCTGGGTTGTGTGGACCGACGTGCCCGGAATATGGCCAAGAGGAGTTACTAGACGACAGTAGTGGCCGTCTGTTGAGAAGTGCTGCTAGTGTGTTGCTAGAGACTTATGTCAGTGGGTTCCTGGAGAGCAGACGTTTGGTGTATATATGGACATCGTGACGATACAGTGTGTGGACTGGCCTATGTTGAGGAAAGTGAACTCTCCGATGATTACCACTGAGAGTAGACGACGAATACTTTAAGATAGTGGACTCGCCGAGATTTGAAGAACACTGCAGGTATATTAAGTGTTCTGGGTGAAAGTGGCACTGTGTACATTGGTGTAGTTATATTTCTATACATAATATATTGGTGAACGTCTTATTGTCTTGTTTCCCCCTTTCTTCTTTGCACAATTACTTGCTACCGCCAATTCCTGAGAACTTACTATTGACTTGAAAAAATATAAATAGAAGTGTTCGTTTGTTCAAAAACGTTAATCTCCGAAAGTTCTTCACCGATTGTTTTGAAATGTTCACACAACGTTTTATTCGTATCCGAGCAGGTTTTTATATACATACTATATAGATGTCACGTTTGTAACGGGGGGAAAAAAACATGCATTTTTCGAAAAACTGTGTTTTTCATGTGCGGGAAATCTTTGAAACCTCTTTACCAATTGCTTTGAAATTTTGACACAACATTGCATTCGAATACGCGCGTGTTTTTATATATCTGCTATATACATGCCTCGTCTGTGACAGGAAAAAACATGCTTTTTAAGAAAAAACAGCGCCATCTGTTGGACGTAAGAGAAACACACACTGCCATCTCTAAAAGTTCTTCACTGATTGCTTTGAAATTTAATGCAACGTTCCATTCAAATATAAGCATGTCTTTTTTTTTAAACTTACTATATGGATGCCACACCTGTAACAGGTAAAAACATTATTTAAAAAAAAAAATCGGCGCCATCATTTGTCCGTAAGAGCCACACACGCTATCTATATAACTAAAAATGTAAATGTTCGTTTGTTCAAAGTTGCTAATCTCCGAAAGTTCTTCAACGATTGCTTTGAAATTTTCACACAACGTTCCATTCGCATACAAGCGTGTTTTTATATAATTGCTATATAGATGTCTTTCTGTGACGGGTAAAAACATGCCTTTTATGAAAAACTGTTTATGTGAGTTTTCATGTGAGGGAAATCTCCGAAACTGCTTTACCGATTTCTTTGAAATTATGATAAAACATTGCATTTGAATACACGTGCTTTTATATACTATATACCTGCGACACCCGTGACAGGTAAAAACATTTATTTTTTTGAAAACACCCCTCCGTGGTGCCTCCTTGCCGTGGTGAGGGGCTCACGTTCACCTCCCTGGGACCGGTGTGGGTTGCCTGTGCCCCCTCTCCTGCCCCCTCTTTGGGTGGTGTACGTGCTGAAGGGCACCATGTAGGGGCCTTGTGAGCCATCGGACCACCCGCTGGAGGGGTCGCCTGTGAGAGGCCGCCCTGAGTGGATGGTTGGGTGTCCAGGCTAGGGCGATAGGGGGACTGGGGTCTTAGCACCAGTGTGGGAGAATGCACGAAGTAGTAGGACTCCCCTGTTGAAAAGGGGGAGCACCGCTGGGGACGACACACCCTTCCTGCACTGGCCCGCGCTCGGCCTCCCTGGCTGCCCTGGTAGGTGGTATCCCTTGGTTCCGGGTCCCATCCCTTTTATTAGTTTGCTATATGGATGACGACTTGACTACTTCTAACCAGGCTCATGGGGTGGGCGACCAGGCCCCTGAGTCGGACCGTCCTGGAAGACCGGGATCTGTAGCCTCCACTGCAGAGCCCGGTTTAGGCCCAGACCGGACTCTTCCTCCCTGCTCCCCTCCCTCCTCTGTGGTTGGGTCGAGCTCCAAGCCTGCTGTGGTGACCGTCTCGTCCCCTTGCACGGCTCCATCTCTTCTTGCGACTACTGCGCCTTTCGACCCGTCTCTCTCTACGGGTTCTCATCGCCGTCCCCGCCACGGCCGCTCTCGTATGCTTCCTTCCCATCCTACTTCGTTCCATGCTTTGTTTGGTCCTGCTACATGGACTAAGTATTTTGACCTCCAACCCTTGGACTCAACTCCTCCTGACGATTTTTCCCTTCATAGGCATCTTGTCGATTCCGTGGATGCCTCTGTCACCTTCGACCCCACTCGTCTTGGTACCCGTGTCGTTGCTGCTCCTTCTCAGGATGCGGCCACTCGCTTGGCCGCCTTATCCTGCCTTGGTGAAACCCCTGTTCGGGTCTCGAAGAACGCCCGGTTGAATGCCAGTGTGGGCACTGTTCTCCTCCCGCACCATGTTGCGACCGGTGTTAGGGATCTTAGGGACTGCCACGAGGATATCAAACATGTCCTCGAGGCCCAAGGTCATTCTGTCCTCCAAGTGGATACATTTATTCGTCCCCCTCGTGGTCATCGCCGTCTGCCTCTTCGGGTTGTGAAGGTTACCTTTGATGGTAGGACCCTTCCATCCTCTGTTATTCTCGCTGGTGCCAGGTGCTCCGTCAGGAGTATATTCCATCTCCTCGGCTCTGCGGTAAGTGCTGGAAGTTTGGGCATGGTACCCTCAGGTGCTCCAGTCCTGTCTCTCTCTGTCCCCTGTGTGGAAGCGAGGGTCACTCTAAGTTAGAGTGCACTTCCCCCCAGGCCCGCTGCCTCAATTGCGGTGAGGCCCACCCTACCTTCTCCCGTGCGTGTGTTCATTACAAACTTGAGGCGGCTGTCCTCAACTTGAAGCACCGGGACCGTTTGTCTTTTCCTGAGGCTTGGCGCCAAGTTCATCGTCTCCTCTCTTTCGCTGGTGTCTCCTATGCTCGAGTGGTGCGCTCTTCCCTCCTCGTCCTTCCCGCCTTCCTCAGTCTCACAACCGTTTCCGAGCCTTAGACCCAGACACGCCCACCACCGCCTCCGTTTCCCTCAGTTCTGTCCCGAAGGGTCCCCCTCCTGGTTCTCTGTCTAGGGCTCCCCTTCATTCTACCCAGTCTGTCACATCTCCTGTGTGTTCTATTTCCTCTCCTACTAGTCCTTCTCCTCCGTCTCTTGGCTCTCCACGCCGCCTGACTGTGCGGGCCGACGTCCATCGCTCTCCTGATGGTTGTGTTGTTCGCTCCGCTCTTCTTCTCCTATCGAGACTCTGGAGTCTGTTGCCCAGTACGTTGCTGCTGGGACGCCTGTTTCTTTGAGTCAGAAGCGGAAACCTGGGTCCTCTCCTTCCTCCTCCCCTGTCGGTAAGAAAGCTTCGCTTTCTTCTTCGCCCCCTATCTCTGCTTCTATCGTTCCTTCCCCTCCCGCTTCGGTGGTGGTGCCCCCTGTTCCTACTGTGGGGTTTCTTTAGCCCCAGTTCCATCTCGGTTACTGCCCTTGCTGAGGTGCGCTCCCCTCTTTCTGCTCCCCCTCCTCCCCTTCCTTCTCCTCCAGGCCCTGCTCGTCCACCTCTGGTCCGTCCTTCCCTTCTTCTTGCCTCCTTCTTACTCAGTTTACCCATGCCCCTAATCCTGACTTTGCTGACCCTGATCCTGACTC
>WNGS01159931.1:39066-54682 GCA_020271785.1 Procambarus virginalis
GGAAATACCTTGGGACCCAGACCTCAGAGATAAGTCTGTACAGGGTATGATGGACTATGTTACTCAAAAGTGTCAGGAGGCAGTAAACAGGTTCATCCCGGCAAAAGGGAAAAAATCCGAGAAGCAACAGAAGAATCCATGGTATAATAGGGTATGTTTTTAAGCAAAGAAACTGAACAAATGAGCGTGGAGGAACTTCCGGAATAACAGAACACCAGAAAGCTTAGAGAGATACCAGAGAACCAGAATGAGTACGTCAGGGTGAGAAGAGAAGCAGAGAAAAGTTTTGAAATGATACAGCAAACACAGCTAAGACCGAACCAAAGCTACTCCAGAGTCACATCAGAAGGAAAACACAGTGACAGAACAGGAATTGAAACTTAGAACAGGGCGGGGACAGGTATACAGAGCATGACAAGAGGTGTGTGAAGAACTCAACAAAAGGTTCCAGGAGGTCTTCACATAGAACAAGGTGAGATCACTGTGCTAGGAGGAAGGGGGGTAAACCACGCAGCCTTTGAAAGAGTTCGAAATTACGAGAGAGGAGGTCAAGAGACACCAGCTGGATCTGGATGTTAGAAAGGCTGTTGGTCCAGATGGGATTTCACCATGGTTACTGAAAGAGTGTGCAGAGGCACTTTGTTTGCCACTCTCCATAGTTTATAGTAAGTCACTGGAAACGGGAGACCTACAGAAATATGGAAGACGGCGAATGTGGTCCCATATACAAAAAGGGCGACAGGCAAGAGGCACTGAACTACAGGCCAGTGTCCCTTGACTTGTATACCATGCAAGGTGATGAAGATCGAGAGAAAAAAGCTGGGTAACACATCTGGAGACAAGGGACTTCGTGACAAATCGCCAACATGGTTCAGGGAGGGTAAATCTTGCCTGACTGGCTTAATAGATTTCTACGGACCAGGTGAGAAAGATTAAGCAAGAAAGAGAAGGCTGGGCGGACTGCAATTTCTTGGATTGTCTGGAAAGCCTTTGACACAGTACCGCATATGAGGCTAGTAAATAAGTTGGAGAGACAGGCAGGTGTAGCTGGTAAGGTGCTCCAAGTGGATAGGGAGTACCTAAGCAATAGGAACCAGAGAGTTACGGTGGGGGGTGAGACCTCCGTTTGCGTGTAAGTCACCAGTGGAGTCCACAAGGCTTGGTACTCGGTCCTATCTTTTTCTGTTATATGTAAATGATCTCCCGGAGGGTATCAATTCATATCTCTCAATGTTTGCGGACAATGCCAAAATTATGAGAAGGATTAAAACAGAACAAGACTGTTTGAGGCTTCAAGAAGACCTAGACAAGCTGAAGGAATGGGCGAATAAATGATTATTAGAGTTTAGCCCAACCAAATGTAATGTAATGAAGATAGGTGAGGGGAGCAGGAGGCCAGATACAAGGTATCATCTGGGAGAGGAAGTTTTTCAGGAGTCAGAGAAAGAAAAAGACTTGCGGGTTGATATCACGCCAGACCGTCTCCTGCAGCACATATCAAGAGGATAACATCAGGCGGCATATGCCAGGCTGGCCAACATACGAAGGCATTCAGAAACTTGTGCAAAAAAATCATTCAGAACTTTGTATGCCACATATGTCAGGCCAATCCTGGAGTAGCAGCTCTAGCATGGAGCTCCATACTAGTAAAGGATAAGACTAAACTGGAAAAGGTTCAAAGGTTGCCACCAGACTTGTACCGAGCTGAGAGGTATGAGCTACGAGGAGAGACTACGGGAATTAACCTCACTTCGTTGGAAGACAGAAGAGTTAGGGGGGACATGATCACTACATTCAAGATTCTCAAGGGAATCGACAAGGTAGATAAAGACAGGGTTATTTAACACAAGGGGCACACGCACTATGGAAACAGGTGGAAACTGAGTGTGCCCAAATGAGCCACAGAGGTATTAGAAAGAACTTTTTTAGTGTCAGAGTGGTTGGTTGACAAATGGAATGCATAGTCAGTGGACTAAGGTGGAGGCTGACTCCATTACTCAGTTTCAAGTGGTAGATATGATAGAGCCCAATAGGCTCAGGAACCTGTACAACTGTTGATTGACGGTTGAGAGGCGGGACCAAAGAGCCAGAGCTCAACCCCTGCAAGCACAATTAGGTGAGTACAATTAGGTGAGTAAAACACACACAACACACACACACACACAACACACACACACCACACACACACACACACACACACATATATATCAAAGGCTTCCTTACACCGTCCCTGTTTATCACATTCTTCCATTTTATTCTTCTCTTCCTTGTTACATCTTATTTCTAGGACGCTTGTCCCTCCCTTTACCTTCCTCCATCTCGCACTTTTCCTCATTCTCGCTCTCCCTCATTCTCTTTGTTGCCTCTTGTTTCTAAAGTCACCTGCCGCCTCCTTTCAAGCATACATGTATGGTATACAGGTATCTTGGAACAAGTATGTTCCAAGATTGTATATCTTCGCGAAGTCTCTTCTTCGCTGTCTCTTCTTTTCCCTTACTTCTCTCCCTCTCTATTTGTCTTTATTTATTCCTTCGTCTTTCTGCCTATGTGTACACGTCTTTTCTATCTCTGTATGCCTGTCAATCTGGCTCAGTTTGTCTGCTTTTTTTTCAGCGTATGTTTGTCACCCTGAGTTTGTCTCTGTCTCTGAATGTCTGTCACTTTGTGTAGGTTTGTCTGTTTTTTCCTGCGTATGCCTCTCACTCTTAGTTTATCTGTCTCTCTGTATGTCTCAGATTTTATCTTTCTCTGTACTTCTGTATGTCAGTCTATGTCTTTATGTCTGTATCTGTGAATGTTTGTATACCTAGACATACACAGTAGACTAACAAATGCTGGTGTATGTGTGTGTGTCTCATCACACCATACACGCCTCGATAGTTCCCGCTGGCCTTCTCTACGGCACCGACCCCCCTCTCACCACTCCCAGGCTTCACCCTTCATCTACGGCTCATCACACCTCTTCCACACACACACTCTTCTTCCCCTTTCCGCTTCCTCTTATATCAGCATCTCCCATTCCAGATCACCGTCCCATTCACGACAAGACTCCATCCCACTCAAACCCATACGACCAACAATCCACGCATTTTCCCCGCCAAGAAAAACCCCCACTTTCAATCCCCGCCTACAAAAACACAGAGCCCAACCCCTGGCAACAAACCCCAGACCCCAATCTCACCGACCACAACCCCTCCCCACGACCACAAACTCCCACAACCCCCCCCCCCCCCCCCCCGGCCCATCTTCCGCCACACTCCCTAGAGAAATCATCTCGTCGACGGCAGTAGACACATTAATTATGGTCACGTTTCCATATTAAATTGCCTCATTTGGTCTACACAAGAAAAGTTAGGTGAGCGGGTCTCTGTGGGCTTCATGGGGAATTACCTCACTTGTGGTGGCCTACTCTCCTCTCTGGCACCTCCCACTCTGGCTCTTCCCTTTGTGGCACTTTCCAATTTGGCACTCCTACGGGGACACTCCCTCGGTGGTACTCCCACAGTGGTACTCCCACGGTGACACTCCCTCAGTGGTACTCCCATGGTGACACTCCCTCGGTGATACTCCCACGGTGGTACTCCCATGGTGACACTCCCTCGGTGGTACTCCCACAGTGGTACTCCCACGGTGACACTCCCTCGGTGGTACTCCCACAGTGGTACTCCCACGGTGACACTCCCTCGGTGGTACTCCCACAGTGGTACTCCCACGGTGACACTCCCTCGGTGGTACTCCCACAGTGGTACTCACACGGTGACTCTCCCTCGGTGGAACTCCCACAGTGGTACTCCCACGGTGACACTCCCTCGGTGGTACTCCCACAGTGGTACTCCCACGGTGACTCTCCCTCGGTGGTACACCCACAGTGGTACTCCCACGGTGACTCCCTCGGTGGTACTCCCACAGTGGTACTCCCACGGTGACTCTCCCTCGGTGGTACTCCCACAGTGGTATTCCCACGGTGACTCTCCCTCGGTGGTACTCCCACAGTGGTACTCCCACGGTGACTCTCCCACGGTGGTACTCCCACAGTGGTACTCCCACGGTGGTACTCCCACGGTGGTACTCCCACAGTGGTACTCCCACAGTGGTACTCCCACAGTGGTACTCCCACGGTGGTACTCCCACGGTGGTACTCCCACAGTGGTACTCCCACGGTGGTACTCCCACAGTGGTATTCCCACGGTGACTCTCCCTCGGTGGTACTCCCACAGTGGTACTCCCACAGTGGTACTCCCACAGTGGTATTCCCACGGTGACTCTCCCTCGGTGGTACTCCCACAGTGGTACTCCCACGGTGACACTCCCTCGGTGGTACACCCACAGTGGTACTCCCACGGTGACACTCCCTCGGTGGTACTCCCACAGTGGTACTCCCACGGTGACACTCCCTCAGTGGTACACCCACAGTGGTACTCCCACAGTGGTACTCCCACGGTGGTACTCCCACGGTGACACTCCCACAGTGGTACTCCCACAGTGGTATCCCCCGGTGACTCTCCCTCGGTGGTACTCCCACAGTGGTACTCCCACGGTGACTCTCCCTCGGTGGTACTCCCACAGTGGTACTCACACGGTGACTCTCCCTCGGTGGTACACCCACAGTGGTACTCCCACGGTGACACTCCCTCGGTGGTACACCCACAGTGGTACTCCCACGGTGACACTCCCTCGGTGGTACACCCACAGTGGTACTCCCACGGTGGTACTCCCACAGTGGTACTCACACGGTGACACTCCCTCAGTGGTACTCCCACGGTGACACTCCCTCGGTGGTACTCCCTCAGTGGTACTCCCATGGTGACACTCCCTCGGTGGTACTCCCACAGTGGTACTCCCACGGTGACACTCCCTCAGTGGTACTCCCACGGTGACACTCCCTCGGTGGTAATCCCTCAGTGTTACTCCCATGGTGACACTCCCTCAGTGGTACTCCCACGGTGACACTCCCTCAGTGGTACTCCCACGGTGACACTCCCTCATTGGTACTCCCTCAGTGGTACTCCCACAGTGGTACTCCCACGGTGGTACTCCCACAGTGGTACTCCCACGGTGACACTCCCTCAGTGGTACGCCCACGGTGACACTCCCTCAGTGGTACTCCCACGGTGACACTCCCTCAGTGGTACTCCCACGGTGACACTCCCTCAGTGGTACTCCCACGGTGACACTCCCACAGTGGTACTCCCTCAGTGGTACTCCCACAGTGGTACTCCCACGGTGACACTCCCTCAGTGGTACTCCCACGGTGACACTTCCTCGGTGGTACTCCCACAGTGGTATTCCCACGGTGACACTCCCTCGGTGGTACTCCCACAGTGGTACTCCCACGGTGACCCTCGGTGGTACTCCCACAGTGGTACTCCCACAGTGGTACTCCCACGGTGACTCTCCCTCGGTGGTACTCCCACAGTGGTACTCCCACGGTGACACTCCCACGGTGGTACTCCCACAGTGGTACTCCCACGGTGACACTCCCTCGGTGGTACTCCCACAGTGGTACTCCCACGGTGACTCTCCCTCGGTGGTACTCCCACAGTGGTACTCCCACGGTGACACTCCCACGGTGGTACTCCCACAGTGGTACTCCCACGGTGACACTCCCTCGGTGGTACTCCCACAGTGGTACTCCCTCAGTGGTACTCCCATGGTGGTACTCCCACAGTGGTACTCCCACGGTGATTCTCCCTCGGTGGTACTCCCACAGTGGTACTCCCTCAGTGGTACTCCCACGGTGACACTCCCTCAGTGGTACTCCCACGGTGACTCCCTCGGTGGTACTCCCTCAGTGGTACTCCCACGGTGACACTCCCACGGTGGTACTCCCACGGTGACTCTCCCTCGGTGGTACTCCCACGGTGACTCCCTCGGTGGTACTTCCTCAGTGGTACTCCCACGGTGACACTCCCTCGGTGGTACTCCCTCAATGGTACTCCCACGGTGGTACTCCCATGGTGACACTCCCTCGGTGGTACTCCCACAGTGGTACTCCCACAGTGGTACTCCCACGGTGACTCTCCCTCGGTGGTACTCCCACAGTGGTACTCCCACGGTGACACTCCCACGGTGGTACTCCCACAGTGGTACTCCCACGGTGACACTCCCTCGGTGGTACTCCCACAGTGGTACTCCCACGGTGACTCTCCCTCGGTGGTACTCCCACAGTGGTACTCCCACGGTGACACTCCCTCGGTGGTACACCCACAGTGGTACTCCCACGGTGACACTCCCTCGGTGGTACTCCCACAGTGGTACTCCCTCAGTGGTACTCCCATGGTGGTACTCCCACAGTGGTACTCCCACGGTGATTCTCCCTCGGTGGTACTCCCACAGTGGTACTCCCTCAGTGGTACTCCCACGGTGACACTCCCTCAGTGGTACTCCCACGGTGACTCCCTCGGTGGTACTCCCTCAGTGGTACTCCCACGGTGACACTCCCACGGTGGTACTCCCACGGTGACTCTCCCTCGGTGGTACTCCCACGGTGACTCCCTCGGTGGTACTTCCTCAGTGGTACTCCCACGGTGACACTCCCTCGGTGGTACTCCCTCAATGGTACTCCCACGGTGGTACTCCCATGGTGACACTCCCTCGGTGGTACTCCCACAGTGGTACTCCCTCAGTGGTACTCCCATGGTGACACTCCCTCAGTGGTACTCCCACGGTGACTCTCCCTCGGTGGTACTCCCTCAGTGGTACTCCCATGGTGACACTCCCTCAGTGGTACTCCCATGGTGACACTCCCTCAGTGGTACTCCCACGGTGACACTCCCTCGGTGGTACTCCCTCAGTGGTACTCCCTCGGTGACTCTCCCTCGGTGATACTCCCTCAGTGGTACTCCCACGGTGACACTCCCTCGGTGGTACTCCCTCAGTGGTACTCCCACGGTGACTCTCCCTCGGTGGTACTCCCTCAGTGGTACTCCCATGGTGACACTCCCTCGGTGGTACTCCCACAGTGGTACTCCCTCAGTGGTACTCCCATGGTGACACTCCCTCGGTGGTACTCCCTCAGTGGTACTCCCATGGTGACACTCCCTCGGTGGTACTCCACAGTGGTACTCCCTCAGTGGTACTCCCATGGTGACACTCCCTCAGTGGTACTCCCACGGTGACACTCCCTCGGTGGTACTCCCTCAGTGGTACTCCCACGGTGACTCTCCCTCGGTGGTACTCCCTCAGTGGTACTCCCACGGTGACTCTCCCTCGGTGGTACTCCCACAGTGGTACTCCCACGGTGACACTCCCTCGGTGGTACTCCCACAGTGGTACTCCCACGGTGACTCTCCCTCGGTGGTACTCCCACAGTGGTACTCCCACGGTGGTACTCCCATGGTGACACTCCCTCGGTGGTACTCCCACAGTGGTACTCCCTCAGTGGTACTCCCACGGTGACACTCCCTCAGTGGTACTCACACGGTGACTCTCCCTCGGTGGTACTCCCACAGTGGTACTCCCACGTGACACTCCCACGGTGGTACTCCCACAGTGGTACTCCCACAGTGGTACACCCACAGTGGTACACCCACGGTGACTGTTGGAAATTTCCAACACTGACACACTACCATTGTATTATAATGCAACGTTATTGTATACTAATTACAGTAGTTATTAATTCCACTAACGGTAGTGTTAACTTAAATCAATATTTCTCCATCTAAACATATTTATTCCCAATATGTTCGAGAATTGAATGTGGTTCTCTAATTTCAGTGTTCCGTGTAATAATTAACTACGGATAATATAACTCCTAATAATCCAAAACCGAGAGTTATTAACGGAGATTATTATCAAGTAACAGTTTTTCTGTTACGTACGAATGCTATGGAGGAAATCAAATTTCTCTCCATTTCTCGATTAACACCATTTAACGAGAATATGATATTATTTAATTCCCTATAATTGAAACCCGGTTCTCATTAACGTATTACATCAGTAATTACACGGAAAAGAATTATCCATGATTATTAAATTCTGTTGTGAATGCGTGAGACGAGTTGAGGGAGGGCGGAGTGATGCCACCATTCGCCATTAAGCACACGAGCAAGCGACGCCAACAATCACATCGTGCATCCCGGGAGAGTCGAATTTCCATCAATTCTATGTTAGGCCCAAGCAGTTAATCGGCCAAGGAGCGTGCAATTGCTCCAGTAGCGATCTAGGATTGCTTCGGTGGACAACCAGCAGGTTAAGTGCCCTAGTATTATTTATATTTAGAGATCTCTTTTTATATTTATTTACTGTGCACTGTCTATCGTTATGCCACGCGACCTCCCCAAACAATAGGCAAGTCCATGAGGAATTAATTTATTCCTTCTATGGCATAGTGAGGATACTAGATAGTAGGTATAAACAATTGGTATATTTAGTTGAAGTTTCAGCCTGTGTTGAAAGCGGTCGGGGTCCTCATGTTCCCACGCCATGCTCGATCTCACGTGTTGCAGCAAGTAGCAGACGACGCCATTGCACCTATACCTCTCCGTTCATTATTACATCTAAGCAGCTGAACCCTTTTCTATTGTTTCTTTGATTGAGAAAATTCTAGAATGGATTATCAGTCGAAGACATTTAGTTTATTTGATTTGAGATATCTAACATAATATGTTAGCCTCATAGAAGTCAAATGAGAATAATTTCTTGGTGAATCAACATATAATCATTTTACCATTAATCAATTTATCTAATGTTTCCTAATGTAGTATTTAGTAGAAATTACTAATTATATTCGAGGAAGAACCAGCCTGGATGAAGCGTACTGGGAGTAGATTACTTCTGGTATTAACCCCACATTTTGTGAAGAATGGAAAGTTTATTCTCGAACACTAATATTATACAGCCCATTGAAGTTTAAAGAATAATCTTTAATAGTTTCTTATCCATAGGCACTGGTGTTTCAGTCCTTATCATTTAACTTTATCTGTTTTCCTTTTCAGTCAAAATGGGGTGGTCCTTCGATTAATTTAAATTAATCTATTAATTATATATCAATTAATAGAGAGTAAGCTTTCTTCCCAACAGTGACACTCCCTCGGTGGTACTCCCACAGTGGTACTCCCACGGTGACACTCCCATGGTGGCACTCCCACAGTGGTACTCCCACGGTGGTACTCCCACGGTGGTACTCCCAACTGTGGCACCTCTCACTGTGGCATTTCCCTCTGTTGCCTTTATATCAACACAAAATTTCATTATTTCCGCGTGGATTAATGAGCTTGTCTGTATGCTGTCCCTTAAAGAGGGAGAGTGTGTGTGTTATGACCTAATGCTAATGCTTCCATTTTACACACACACACACACACATATATATATATATATATATATATATATATATATATATATATATATATATATATATATATATATATATATATATATATATATATATATATATATATATATATATATATATATATATATATATATATATATATAGAAAGCAACTGAAAACTCACCCCAGAAGCGACTCGAACCCATACTGCCAGAAGCACTCTGCAACTGATGTACAGGATCCCTTAACCTCTCGACCAACACGACAGGACAAAAGAGGATGGTACATTAAATAATCTAGTAATCAATTAACACACAAAAATGTCACTAAACTACAACCCGGGGTGACACACATCCGCCAGACTGGGGAAGATCAAAGAGTAGTGACCGCTCAGGGGCCAAGTAGGCCGGGCGCGACACTTTTCTAAATCTACAAGTCAGCCGACTCTCCTCTTTCAAATATCACAAGCTCATATACAGACATTTTTCAATGAAGACGGTTTGGTGCCTTCTTTTGATAATTACTTACTTATCAATCAAGAACTTCTTATTCATACAATAACTAAACAAGGGTTATAATACATAAGCCACAGAATGATTATACTGATGTATGTGTGGTCATAACTGTGAATAGTAATAGTAGTGTCAACGCCCCCCCCCCACTCCTCCCTACGAACCCATCCTCATATTTAGGTAGTACTTAAAGTAACACCATATAGTACAGTAACATAGTAATATAGTATAGTAACACATATATATTAAAGTGTCACCATATAGTATACTAATACCATATAGTATAATAACACCATATATTACTATCACCATATAGTATAGTAACACCATATAGCATAGTAACACCATATATTACTATCACCATATAGTATAGTAACACCATATAGCATAGTAACACCATATATTATAGTATCACCATATAGTTAACTAATACCGTATAGTATAGTAACACCATATTGTATAGTAACACCTTATAGTATAGCAACACCATATAGTACAGTAACACCATACAGTTTAGTAACACTAACACTATATTATAGTAACAACATATAGTATAGTAACACAATATAGTGTAGTAACACCAAATGGTATATTAACACTATTATAGTAAGACCATATAGAACAGTACCACCATACAGTATAGTATCACCTATATTATAGTAACAAAAATATAGTATAGTAATACTATATATGATAATATCACCATATAGTACAGTAATACCATATAGTATAGTAACACCATGTATTATTATTATCTCCATATAGTACAATAACACAATATATTATAGTATCACAATATAGTATAGTATCACCATATATTATAGTATCACCATATAGTATAGCAACACTATATGGTATAGCAGTACTATATAATATAGTAACACCCATATAGTATATAGTAACACCTTATGGTATAGTAACACCATATAGTATAGTAACACCTTATAGTATAGCGACAGCATATAGTATAGTAACACCATACAGTTTAGTACCACTCTATTATATAGTAACACCATATATTATAGTAACATTATATATTATAGTAATACCATATATGATAATAACACCATGTAGTATAGTAACACCATATAGTATAGTAACACCATATACTAGTATCACTATATAGTATTGTAACACCATGTAGTATAGTAACACCATAAAGAATAGTAAGACCATATATTATAGTAAGACCATATAGAACAGAAACACCATATACTTTTGTATCACCTTATATAATAGTAACACAATAAAATATAGTAACTCCATATATTATAGTGTCACCATATAATATTGTAATACCATATATTATAGTAAAACCATATTAGTATCACCATATAGGATAGTAACACCATATATTATAGTATCACCATATATTATAGTATCGCCATATAGTATAGTATCACTATATATTATAGTGTCACCGTATAGTACAGTAATACCATATAGTATAGTATCACTATATCTATAATAGCAACCCCACATAGTATAGTAACACCATATAGTACAGTATCACCATATAGTATTGTCACACTACATGGTATAGTATTATATAGTATTGTCATACTACATACCAGGTGCTGTCACAGTGAGAGGTTGTGTTAGCTTGAGCTCTGATTATAGTAATATTATTACAGCAATAATGGAAGGATTAGTGAAGGAACTCATGAGTCTAGTTGGAGCTCTGAGGACAGAGCTGGATTCCCTACGGGAGGAGGTACGACAGCTGAAGCAACATCAGGAAGAAACAGAGGAGGAGACCAGTATTAAAAAGACCTCGTCTTGGCAAATTGTAAAGGACAGGGGTCTTAAGAAGACCTTGGCAAAACCGACACCTAATAGCCTAAGGACTTCTAACGCATTTGATGTGTTAGAAGACGAGTGCTGTGGTGAACTTGTAGTTCAACGAGGAGGCACAGGCAAAGCAACGAGGAGCATTGAAGCGCAGGTCCCTCAAAGTGCCCTAAAGGAAAAGGGAGGAACGAAGCGAATTTTGGTTGTGGGAGATTCCCAAGTGAGGTATTTAGACAGAACGTTTTGTGCCAGAGATAAGGGGAACAGGTTAAGGGTTTGCTATCTGGGAGCTGGTATTGGTGATATTGTTGGAAACATGAAAGATATTATGACGGGAAATGAGAACAAACCCATTATTTGTATAAGTGCAGGGGGGTAATGATGTTGGGCGAGTTAGGAGTGAGGAACTAATACAGAGATTCAAGACAGCAATAGAATTAGTTAGGAGCAAGGGAGGAATCCCGATCATATGTGGCATTCTTCCAAGAAAGGGAGTGGGAAATGAATGGATGTCGAGGGCACTTGGTGTCAATTACCGGCTGGAAAGATATTGCAAATCTAATGCAATATCTTTCATAGACAACTGGGAACACTTCTATGGAAGAAATGAAATGTACGCTCGGGATGGGGTGCATCTATCGAGGGCTGGGGTTGTTGCTGTTGCGAACTCGTTGGAACCAGTGGTTAGAGGTGTTTGTTTGGGTTTAAACTGTTAGTAGATAGTGGTATGGGAATTGATTTGGAGGAAGGAGGAAATAAAAGTATGTGTGTGAGGGAGAAAGGAATTGGCAAAATGATCAGGGAAAGAGAAGGGCCTCAAAATAACAATTCACTTAGGGTATATTACACAAACAGTAGAAGTCTAAGAAATAAAATAAACGAATTAAATGCTTTTGTCTGCACAGAAAAAATAGATATTATCGCGCTTACCGAAACGTGGATGAATGTAGAAAATAGAGAACTATTAGCTGAATATCAAATAAATGGATTTAAACTATTTCACACAGATAGATATATTAGACGAGGAGGGGAAGTAGCCATATCGTTAGGCACAATTTGAAATGTAGTCTCAATGAGGAAATCAAATCTGAGCCACACACAGAAACTATTTGGATAGATTTAAACGAAAAAGCAAATAATATATAATAGGAGTTATATATAGGCCACCAAATTTAGACAGAATGGAAGCAAAGCATCTATGGGATGAAATATCTAGGGCATCTAGATCTAACAGTATTTATGTCATGGGTGACTTTAATTTTAGTGGAATAAACTGGTTGAATAAAACAGGGAATAATGAAGTAGAAGATTTTCTAGAATTAATTGACGATTGCTTTCTTACACAACACATTAAGGAACCAACGCGGGAAAATAATATTTTAGATTTAGTGTTAACTAACAGGGAAACAAATTAAGGACATAGAAATAGGGAGTGAGCTAGGGAACAGTGATCATAAAGAAATCAGATTTAGCATAGAATGGAATAGATCTGTAGGAGAAAATTATGTTAAAGTACCTGATTTTCGAAAATCAATAATTTCAATAACCTAAAAATTTATTGGGTCAAATAGATTGGAAAGTCTTGGGTATGGGGTGTGGGCCGGTCTTGGAGCTAGACGTGAACCCAGCGATAGATGACTTAAAGGGTTTTCGATGTGGACTCAAATATAAGTTATTTAAAAATATTCTGAGCGAAGCCCAGGAACGTAGTATACCATATAAATTGAATAGATCGAATACTAATGATCCTAAGTGGATAACAAAGGATCTGAAGAACCTTATAGTTCAGCGATAGGTGACGTAAAAGAGGATTTCGATGTGGATTCAATATATAACTTATTTAAGAATATTCTAAACAAAGCACAGGAACGTAGTATACCATACAAATTGAACAGATCGAATACTAATGACCAAAAGTGGATAACAAAGAATTTGAAGAACCTTATAGGTAAAAAGAGAGCCTGGTACAAAAGGATTAAAAATGGGGAGGTTACTTTAGAACAGGAATTCGTACAACTGGTTAGAATGTTAAAAAAGAGATAAGGAAAGCAAAAAGAAACTATGAAGTTCGCATAGCAGGGCAAGCAAAGACAAATCCTAAAGGGTTTTCTCAGTTATATCGAACTAAGACTAGGGAAAGGATAGATCCATTAAAAACTGAGACAGGTCAAATAACGGATAATGACGAGGAGATGAGTAGTATTTTTAACAAATATTTATATCTGTATTTACTGAAGAAGAACTTAACAATATGCCTTCAGCCGAACAAGTCTATGTGGGTGGGGATGAGGACAGGTTGATTAGTTTAGCAGTTACCAGGGAGGATGTAATTAAACAATTAGTAAAACTAAAACCAAACAAATCCCCAGGGCCGGATGAAGTGTTTGCCAGGGTGCTTAAAGAATGCAAAGAGGAGCTTTCCGAGCCACTGTCAACCATATTTAATAAATCAATAGAGTTAGGCAGAGTGCCAGTCATGGAAGGTAGCTAATGTGGTACCAATTTTTTAAGAAGGAGATAGATCACTTCCATCAAACTATCGGCCAATTAGCCTAACGTCTATTGTGGGAAAGTTACTTGAATCGATAATTGCAAATGCCATTCGTCTTCATCTTGAAAAACATAAATTAATAAATGAGTCGCAACATGGTTTTACAAATGGCTGTTCATGTTTAATAAATTTGCCTTTTTATTCCAGCATAGTTGAGGCAGTTGATAGTGGTAAGGATTGTGATGTTGTGTACCTTGACTTTAGCAAAGCTTTTGATACAGTGCCACATGAAAGACTAATTAAAAAAATGAGGCTCATGGTATTGGGGTGCTATATTAAGTTGGATTAGGGCAACTTCCTATTCCAAAGGAAACAGAGTTAGTATAAATGGGGTTAAGTCAGAGTGGGATAATGTTGTTTGTGGAGTGCCTCAAGGCTCTGTCCTGGACCTCTGTTGTTTATAATATATATAAATGATTTAGATTCAGGTTTGAGTAGCAACATTTGCAAATTTGCAGATGATACAAAATCGGTAGGGAAATTAACATGAAAGAACTCGGTATCACTTCAAGTTGATCTAAATAGGGTTTAAAATGGTCAAAAGACTGGCAGATGCAGTTTAATGCTAATAAATGTAAACTTTTGAGGCTAGGTAATGATGATAGAGTTACAAGATACGAGCTAGATGGTGTTGAGATAGCGAAGTCGGATTGCGAAAGGGATCTAGGAGTTATGAGTAGTAAGAATTTAAAACAAAAGGATCAATGCATGAATGTTCGTAATAAGGCAAATAGGACACTGGGATTTATTAATCGAAGCGTTAGTAACAAGACACCTGTGTGTGGTTCTTCAGCTATATCTTGCTCTAGTTAGGCCCCATTTAGATTGCAGTTCAGTTTTGGTCGCCGTACTATAGAATGGATATAAATTCACTTGAACGTGTCCAGCGTAGGATGACAAAGTTAATTCCCCAAATTAGAAATCTTTCATATGAAGAAAGATTAATAAAGCTTAAATTGCATTCACTGGAAAGGCGAAGAGTTAGGGTGACATGATAGAAGTTTACAAGTGGATGAATGGACATAACAAAGGAGATATTAATAGGGTATTAAAGTATCAACACAAGACAGAACACGAAACAATGGGTATAAATTGGATAAGTTTAGATTTAGGAAAGACTTGGGTAAATACTGGTTCGGTAACAGGGTTGTTGATTTGTGGAACCATTACCGCGTAACGTGGTGGAGGTGGGATCCCTCGATTGTTTCAAGCGTGGGTTGGACACGTATATGAGTGGGATTGGGTGGTTATAAATAGGAGCTGCCTCGTATGGGCCATAGGCCTTCTGCAGTTACCTTTGTTCTTATGTATACGTTTAATATAGCTACAAAAAAACTGAATTTCATGTGCGGTTACATAATGTAATGTGTGAACATAATGTAGTAATGTTGTGTATACATAATTACATTATGAAGTGTGTGTTACATAAGTTATACCTCTATGAAGAATTGCATGAATAACGTGTCAAAGTTTTTTTTTCGGTGAATGACA